>JAEIFV010001161.1:0-84609 GCA_018904265.1 Lordiphosa collinella
CCAGCACGAAACTGTTACCCTTAAGTGGTCGTCCGTTTAGCACTAACTAGCACGAACACACTGATAAGCGTCCTGAGGCCATAATTGGTCTACCGGAGAAACATAATAAATGAGAGCTTCTAGCATTACCTAAACAGCTCAAATGTAGACTAAAATTAAAAAAATTTAGGCAAAAATTTTTGTCTCTGTTATGCCTGAAGTCTGGGACTATTTTCCTAAACATCTTTGCTGTATACATATATATGTATTTATATACACTGTCGGCATATAATTTGACAAGCATTTTTTTCATAAATAAACCATTTTATTTTTTAAACAAAATCCTAAAACTGAAATTTTTATCGAATACCTATGAAAGTCTGCTTTCAATAATTCATAAGTAGTCCACAATCCGCTGCTGGGATTAGAAAATATTAATCGAATTGTCTAATGAACGGTGGCATAAGTATTTGACAAGATTTCAAACTTGATATATTCTCAGCACAGGATATAGTCAAATGAATGATGTATTTCTAACAGTTTTCACGCTGAATCCGAATCTAGCGTTAGAAACTCCATATCTCTGATAGTTAACTGTAAATTAGGCATGAAAATCCAGGAAAATGGCTAATTTGGCCGTTTTACTTGGGGCCCAATGTGCGGAAAATGTTTTTAATAATTTGATTTGTTTATTGTATAGTTCTATACTTTATCTCTAAAATGTGATTTAAGCCTTATTTATTTCATAAGATATAAGTTCGTGATCGATCTGCCAAGTTTAACCGATTTTATTAGAATTCAAGTTTAAATTAATTTAAATTAAGATTTGTATTTTAGTTGAGCGCCAGTGTAGTTTAAGTAGTCTTTAAGTTTACGGTGCGTTTGCTTAAAAACTACACTGTAAAAAGCGATAAATATGAATTGTATTCAAATCGGCCATACTTGCCAGATCAATCACGAACTTATATCTTATGAAATAAATAAGGCTTAAATCACATTTTAGAGATAAAAAGTATGAACTATACAATAAACAAATCAAATATTAAAAACAACATTTTTCTAGCACATTGGGCTCACAAAAAACAGCCAAATTAGCCATTTTCTGCATTTTCATGCCTAATTTACAGTTAATCTATCAGAGATATGGAGTTTCTAACGCTAGATTCGGATTCGGCGTGAAAAACTTGTCTAGAATACATCATTCATTTAGCTTTAAAGATCCTGTGCTGAGAATATATCAAGTTTGAAATCTTTGTCAAAATACTTATGCCACCGTTCATTTAGACAATTCGATTAATATTTTCTAATCCCAGCAGCTGATTGTGGACTACTTATGAATTATTGAAAGCGGACTTTCATACCAGTATTCGATAAAAATTTCAAAGTTTTAGGATTTTTTGTTTAAAAGATAAAATGGTTTATTTATGAAAAATGCTTGTCAAAATATGTATGCCGACCAGTGTAGGTGACCGAATCTTTGGACAGAAACTTTGAAAAACATGGGAAAGGATAAAAACCTAAGAAATACGAAGTTTAGGTTTCCATTAAAAAAAAAAAATTTTTCTCACTAAGACTAGTTTTTCGGCTGATCGTTCCTTACGACAGCTTTACGCTGAAGTCATCCGAACCGGCCGGTTCCGACAAATGTGCAACGTATTTTTACTAAAAGACTTCGTGCAAAGTTTGGTGAGGGATAGCCTAAAACTGACGGAGGATATCACTTAGTTTGGTCGAAATCGAATGACTATAGCATATAGGTGCAGTATGAATGATCGGTCGAAAAAGAAGTTTTAGTGAGAAAAACTTTTTTGTTTTAAGGGGGTCTTCTCATTCAAAACCCCTTTGGCCCTTAAAAAAATTTTTATTTGAAAACGCAAAGAATATTCGAAAATCTTTTTTATTTATTGAATTGCCAAGGTCCAAATAAAAAATTTTTTTGCCTCGATACGGGGCTGTTCAAAAGTAATGAGACTTCAAAGTTGGTGGTGAAAAAATAGGCCGGCCACGATTCCGGGTCCCCGGAGCGTCCGAAATGAAAAATGGGGTTATAATCAGTATAGATGTAGTTCTCGTTAAATGGTGATTTTTTTGACAAATGCGGCCATTCAAAAAATTTAACTTTCCGTTTTTTTGTAGTTTAGCCATAGTAAAAATTTTTTCCAATTATGGTCGAGGTTAATCGAGAATGGTGACACTTCCGTCGATTCCACTTTAGTTTATGAAAATAGGTTCAGTTGAGCGGAGATATATGGCCACCAGTTTGAAAAAACGTTTTTTATAAAAAAAACCAGTTTTCGTTTTTTTTGTTTTTGTGTTTATTTTTTTTTTTTAAATGTGTATATTTCTAATAAAATTATTTTTTTTTTAAAAAATTTGGGGGAAACTTAAAAATCCAATTAAATAAATGTAAAAAAAGTCGAAAAAAAGGTTTTATGAGAAGACCCCCGTAAATGGGGTCATCTCTAAATTTTTGTAATTAACAGTGTTGTAGTTTTTGCTTGCCCTCCCAAGTTTGGTCGAAATCAGACATCTTATAGTATTATCCTTAGTTAGAACAACTGTTTTGTTTTCAATGGAAGCTGCAAGGGTATACAAAACTACGGCCGAGCCGAAGGTAACTTTCCCTTTTTTTTTATTAAAAATAATTTTAAATAATAACTTTAAGCCATTATTTTAACGCCTCTATGTAAAAAATCGCATTTTCTTTTGAATTCATCGGCTCCAAGCAATGTGAATTCAAATCGAGTAAATCTATCGAATTGTGAAAACCGGAACAGGAAACCTGGGATGCAAACAGGCTCTGAACCGAACCGAACCAATCCGTAAACAAACCCCTAGTTTCAGCTGATAAACCGAACCGCAAACAGAACCGGCGTCCCTTTGAAAAACGCTGAACCGAACCGGAAACCTAAAAACAAAACGGTTCGGCTCAGTTCACTGACGAGTTTGTCCACCGACCTTCTAACACGCCTGTCATTAGATTACATTCCTTCTTTAAACGTTGCTAATGGATTCTGTCGTGTTTCTTCACCTCAATCCAATTTTAGAAAGGCCAATGCCAAATGTTCTCTACGAAATCAATTTCGAAATTGTCGAGAAGTCACAAATTCCCTTTAGAAATCATTATTTTTTAAATGTTGGGGAAAAAGTGCGATAAAATGACCTTTTAGGTGAGCTTTGACATTTTTAAGCGCGTCTTAGTATAAAATACAAAAAATGTTTTATATTTTACGGATAAGCTAATCCAAATAGAGTTGGCTTAAACAAAAACCTTGGGCTTAATACCTCAAAAAACAGAACTGGTACTTTATAATGTGTTCGAACCCATCGAACTTAATGTTACAATATTTTGGGACAATGAATTAAGGGTGATCCTTGAACAAAATAAGTTTTTGATCCCATTTTTGACTTGCCGAAACTTCAATATGGCTTTACGTGCAGACGATATACTCAAAGAAGGGCTTTAAGAATTCAGATATAGTGAAATAAAGGCAACCCAAGAACATAAATGATTTTTTTAATCTTTTTCGGACTGCCTTTGCTTCGAAAGTTTGGAAAAATACATTTCCGCGAAGATTAAAGGGTAAGGAAGATCCCTGAACAGAAAGGCTATTTTGGACATTTTTCGGAATGCCTTAAATTCGAAAGTTCGGAGAAAGTAACTTTCCGAACATATTTAAGCTAAATTCGGTACGATACCCTTAAGTAAATGCTTTACGAGTTGAGATTAGGCGGAATTAAGGGTCGTTATTCTTAAAGATGGGCTTTAAGGTTTAAGATTTAGCAGAATTTCGGACGATCCAGGAACATAAATTACGTTTTTGGCATTTTTGGTATTGTCTTACCATCGAAAGTTTTCCGCGCAGATTTGAGGGAAGATAGGGACCGAACCGAAACCACGGTTCATTTGGCTTCAAAACCATGTAATAAACCGAACCGGCGGTTCATAAACTGATAGTCATATCGTTATTGTACATATTCATCTCTTTCTCGCTTACACCTAGTTATACGAGTACTCTGTAATAGAACTGTAACGTGTATGCTCAAAGAGACACGACTAGATCATTCTATCGTAAGCCGTTGTTGATAGTGGAAGTGTAAATTTGATAAAAGTACATTAAAAGAGACTAAACTAAAAGGATAACCTGACTCGTCTTTCCTCTCACAGTATATTCCCAGGTATTTTATTTTTCCTGAAAGAGGATAGACCTGTTAGGGAGATTGTTGAATTTGAATTACCTCCAATCTTTTCTAATGTTATTGGTTTTTATAGCGAAGCTCTTTACGGACGGACGACTGGGGGCAAATCCAGAAAACGATTGTCTTTGTGACAGATTTCAGCAGCTTTGGTCATATCATACAGCCATGGCAGCTGGTTGGTATACCGTTCCTGAAGTCGCCAATCACTTTCCGCTTGAACCTTGGTATTTAGCTTTGATCATTTCTCTTTCTTCACCTCTATCCTTTCGAGAGCCGAGGACTTCTTACCACTCTCACCTTTCTTTAACAGCCTCCCCGTTTGCAGGCAAGGATCACTTCCTGCAGCTGGCGTTTTCTTATTCCTCACCTCCCACATTCCTGAAGAGTTAGATCAGAGGATACCACAGATACCTTCCCGCCGAAGCCCGGGATATTAGTAAGCCTCTCTTAACCACATAACTTTGTAACACATATTTCATGAACCTCAACTTTCAGGGGTCTCAGAATTTCTTTACAAATTTCTTATAAAAAGACCCTAGACGCGACTGAGATATGTACCCTACCGGCTAGGAGCTTCCTTACAACTTTCCGCATTAAATTACTTTTCATTATAATAATATCGATTATTCAGATAATGAAAAAACAGTTCCTGATTACGATTTTTTAAGTAATTGTAACTTGAAATTACGATTGTTCAATACCTCAGGATCTAAGTATAAGTGCATAGATGTTTTTAGGAATTTTGATATGTTAAAGGAATATAATGAGATTTCAGCTATTTTTAGTCTATAGAACTTATGAGAAAGAATACAATAAAAAGCCAATAAAAATTCAATTTGTTTATGCTTTTAAATATATTAAGTTAAATAAAAAAATTAATATGAAATAAGTATATGTGCATTTTACATTTGTCAGTTTTTTTTTGCTTAGGTTATATAAATTTGTAGGAACTTTACACTTTTAATCATTATTTTTTAGTTAGCGTGCTTTCCATTTGCATTCTTAACCATCTGAAGGCGATCAAGCATGGAGTCTACCAGTTTTTGAAGAGGTTATTTGCTGACTTGTTGCCACTCCGCAACCAAAACATTCGTAAATTGCTTGAGTGTCTCAAACTGTCGACTATTCTTAAAAACTCGGTCAGACAGGATTCCCAGAAGTCCCTAATAGGGTTTAAGTCAGTATCTATCGCTGGCCAATCCAAAACCGTAATGTTTCTGGATACAAAATATGCTTCTGTAGTGAGTTAATTGTGAATCGGGGCGAGGTATTGTTGAAAAATCTAATTATCCTCATGAAGGATATCCCCAAATACATCAAGTTCGCTCTCCAACAACTGCACAGGGATCTCGCTATTAGTTTTAGTTGGAATAAATCAATTCCGAGACGTTCTAGCATAAAAAAGAGCGACGCAAATCATTAAGTATTCGGCACCGTGGTTTCGCTTATGCCGGTTATTCCCCTGGTGGTCGTTTTTCGCGCCAATATTTATTTCAGCCATCTGGGCCGTCGAAATTATGATGTTTCTCGTTGAAAAAAAATGACATAGTAGAAATCAGTTGGCCAAAGTATAAATCTTTTCAGCAAGTACCGAACGAGCATTCAGATGATGTGGAAGTAGTTTTGGTATATGCACTCGGGAAGTATATGAAACGTTATTGTTTTCAGTAAAAACTTGATGAAAGTCTTCTAGTTTCATTGAGGTTTAAATGACACTTTGTCTCGTTACAAGACATGTCTTTCCAAACTGCAAGACACAAAATTTCTCATTTTCATCGTAAGTCAATGATGGTTGAACTGCCACCGCCTTTGATTTCATCTCAAGAATGTCAGTTTTTCAAAAGTTTGAGGTCGCGTTTTTATGCCTTATATCTCTGGCAGCTATATAATAAATTTAAGTGCTACTTTTCTTGAGCCCCATTATTAATCTGCGCTCATCAGCTGACAAATGCATTCTACGAGGCGTGCTAGGATAAAAACCCCCTCTAGCATCATATTTTCATGTTATAAATGCATTCACTAGTTAACTTCCGATTTTTTTATTGAAGAAATACAGTAATTCAAACAAGATATGTAAAATAATCGCGACGCACACCGCTAAATGCATATAAAACTAAGCTTGCACATATACTTATTTCCTAAGAAAATGCTGTCACACCACACAAAAATCAAAAAAAACAATAAGAATGATGTCTAAAGAAGGATTTTGCATAGACATTCTAAAAATAGAATACAAGAACACACTTTTGTATACCAACAACAAATGTTCCGTTGCTTTTATAAAAAGATCGAGAAAATCATTTATGCACATATACTTAGTTCCCTGAGGTAGTTATTTTAGATTGTTATTACTTTTGCAATTTAGATTTGTTTGCTTATCATGGTGGTATCATGGTTAAACTAATAAGAACAATTATTTAATTGAACTCTGACCCTTTCTATCTACCTAGCCAATACTTCATTTAAATTTATTTGATTTACATTTCTATTACATTTCAAAATGACCAATGGCCAATAGCTTTTTGCAGAAAGAGAACTATTTACCTCCGATCAAGAATAGACTCACATTTTTTTTAGATTGTATTCGCAAAATCAAAATAAGAATGACATAAAAAACAATATTTTTTTATTATCCAGCACAATTCGAAACCTACAATAGACTTATTAAACACTATTTTTACCGGTCAATGAAATAGACTCAAGGCCCAAAAGTATTTTACATAATTCGAAAACTCTAACATTAATTTTAATATTATTTAAGACTAAACTGTAAGTTGTATCCACCTTTATTGAAATAACTTAAATCTTAGCAACGACCGTAAGACTTAGTAGTACACAACCCACCCAGCAAGTTTAATGGCATCTTCAACGATTGGACATCTTCAAACTGTCGTCCTCCTTCATAAACCTTCCTCGAGAGCCACCCAACATCTCAATATGAGACGAGAAGGCGGCCACCCTAAAGGAACATTTTTTTAATCTTAAGACGCGCTAACACCGACGTAGAAACAGCTGAACCCGACCGAACACCGCAGAACACAAGGACGCCAGACTCCTGAAGCGGACGTTGTATTATTTCAATACCATAATAGATTTTTTAGAAAGACACACTACTGATGACTTCGTGCGATTTTTCTGCTATTTGTCTGGTGACGGTGCTCCGAACGCCAATATTTTCCCTTTCCTCAGCTGTTAAAATTTTACCCGACCCTTTTATATTTAAAAAAGGAAAACACTTAAATCACTTGCACGCCTCAGCAACAAACAGCCCAGTCTATCTAAGACCCAAACCAGCTCTTATGCAAGAAATGAAATAAAACATAACTGTAAAATTTCTTGCGCTCTTTTAGTCCAAATACGTTATGTACACTCTACAAAAATAACAGAACGGGTAGCTAACGGATAAGGAGACGACACACTATTCATTGATCGGTGTTTATTCTGATTGATGGAACTAAGTAAGGTGAAGCCATCCGAGACAGCACCTCTCTGTTTGAAGGGCCAAAGGGCCAGTATGCTGTGAGTGCTGAAGCGAAAGTGCTTCGGAAAATTTTTTTTTTTTGTCGTAATAGTCTTATTCGTGCTGTCATTTCTGATTTTAGTGTGTGAAAAGATCGAGTTAACGTGTTATTTGCCGTAAATCGTTTGCGGGAGCAACATTAAACTCATACGAGTTCCCAAGGACTTGGAAACAAATCAATATGGGAAGAGTCTATAGGCATTAGTATTAACAAATATCAATCTGTTCTCTTTCTATCAAGTAGGCATTGATAGATTGGCCCTCAGCATATGCTGACGGCCTAGTTAGTTCCACCATGCTCTGGCAGTAAAATTGAAGAGAATCTCTGATTCCTCAGAAATCGTTAACTAAGAATGTGGCGACTGGTAATCTGGATAAAGTCTAGGAGCGATTTTATAATATTTTTTAACTTACAACAGAAGCGCACACTGCAATTGTTGCATCTGTATAAATACCTAGCGCAATAATGCGGTGCAAAAACAGCTTTGGTCGCCAATCTGATGATATTGAGCATATTGTTATAGCCGAAGCAGTGAAATATGCCTTGGCACATGAGAATACAATATAGGTCCCAAAAATAAATTCTACACCCAGAAAATTATTTTCTACTTTAAAGAAAAACGTCCCAGACTGAAAATTGCCCTTCATTCTACAAAAAAAAGAAAGCTTTTCTAAAACTTATGCAGGGCTCTTTTTCAAGTAATACGGAAGATGCTACAAGCCATTCACAAAATGTAGTACAAATCATCAGATCAATCCTGCCACAATTTGGTAAGCCTCTAGGGTAGCTTATGTAAGAAAAAAGAAATATGAAAAAAGTTAGAAAAAAAATTTGAGGATTGTCATCCAAAGTCTGAATAAAGGGGCGGCATTGGAATTAGGTACACTAATTGCTCAGACGCAAAGCCTACTGGTAGAGACACTTGTTTAAGTTTTAAAGGATTGCAAGGCCTACTAAGAGATAACCAAAAAGTCAAAGTGAATGTTAGCACGCTCAAGGTCGGGGCTTGATTATAAATATATGAGTTTTGTTCCCATGAAGTTTTCGACTTTTTGCCAATTATTTGGCGATTCGGCCCCGCATGCCTTGGAAAAGTCCTGCGTAAGCCACTGGTACTTGGCTAGATTTCCTTCATGGTCTCATTTAGATTGTATTATGCCCTTAATGATGCGATATGTAGAGCGATCATTACAATCGACTTCCATTTGGCATGCGGTACGACATTAGCAGCGACAATGTTGTAAGATATTTGTTAGCTCTTTAAAAGTTAGCTATACTAAATGAAGTATTAAACGACTTTTGGTGTAGCAAAAACTAAAGCCAACCATGGAAACAAGCCATTTTTCGTTGGCTGATTTCCCTTCTCGATTTCGAGTCCATAATTTGACCATTCGTGCATCAGTTTATACCAGTTGTGTATGTGACTCTGAAATTCCGTTTGATGGCCAAAATGCAAACTCGCTGGTATTATGCCAAAAGGCAACATTTTGCGCTGCCAAGGCGGCAGCTACAAGTACCATGGCTATCTGAGCCAAAACCCCTCACCATCCCTCATGATCCGCCCAAGCATTGTTCTTGTACTTGTAGCAGCGTGTTTACTAGTCCGCTTTACTGTACGAGCCATTGCCTAATTGAAACATAATCCCAGGGCTATGACTGCAGTAAAATTTCACTCTGACTGCATTTTTGAGTTGTTGGTAATCCGCGCCAACAGCAACAACAACAACAACAAGAAAAACGTCAAGTGGAAAAAAATACGGGCGGAAAACGGAACACGCCCGAAGTGCGAATTTCATGTAAATAAATTTAATATCAGACTCAATCTGCCACAAGAAAACAGCAACAGCAAATAAATGAAATGAAAAATAAAATAAAATGAATGAAAACACGATTTTCCCGGGGAGCCGACACAAAGAGAGGGGCTGGTGGGGGGGGGGGAGGGGGGAGCAGGCACCAGTCCTAAAGAATTTGTAACTCGCGCGGGAAAATTTCATTATGCAAAATAAACAGAACAGAACAGAACACAGAAAAAATACATAATTAAACAAAACATTTGCAAAGGGAAGGAAAATTGTCAATTTTCCAGGCCTTAACAGTTGCCGTTACATGGTGTGCATTTATGCGTGAACTAATCCTTGTTCGGATTAGCAGCGATTCGGAATGGTTTTTCCATACCCGGGGACACTCTCCTACGTGTCCCGGCAAAGTTTCTTCGTTTATCGCTGGTCAGCGATTGGTCAGGCAGTTGGCTTTTGCTTTTATGTCGAGTTTTTATTGCCTCAACTGTAGCCATTTTATGACACTTTTGCGTTGCTTTGGCTGCAAATATGCAAATGTTGCGCCAGCCTCCTAAAATAAACTTTATATGAAAAATGTCCATGTCTCTGTCGCTTTTTCACGCGGCATAGGAAACGGAGAACGGAGGCGGAGACGGGGTCGGAGGCAGTGAAAATATTTATGCATTTGGCCGTGAGGCATGTTGAAAAACTCAGCTGATGAGCGCTGGGGTTTGGGTGTTCGTGGGGTGCGACCGGCAGTTCGAAACTTGAGCGTAGATAAAAGTCATAAAGTTTGTTGCCTGCTTCCACTCTCCCCTCCATCTCCAGCGCCGACTCCAGCGCTGACTCCGGTGTACGTTTAAATTAAAATACATTTTCCAGCAGCAAAATTAAAGCGCTATCTGCGCCCAGGAAAAAAAAAACATTGACATTGCCAGACGTTTCCTTTTGTGCGTTAAGTGAACCATAAAATGTTTGACCAAAAAAGTGATCAAAGATAATAGCTAAAGTCGGCCAAGCACGAACCTCTCAGAGTTCAGTTTCGAGCTTTAAGAGCAATACCGCTTTCTCATCTTACTGATAAACATAAACTGATAAATTAACAGAGATAAACATCTCAAGTATTTAACCTTCCGAAGCTTTACACGACCCTCACCCACTGTTTACAAAACAAGTAAGAAAGTGGTTCAAGCCCGACTATAATATACTTGGTATCAACGAAAGTGTATGCTCAGTATGAGTTTTGATGCTGCAGTAGCAGCTGAACTTCTTTTGTTTCAAAACTTGATTTTCTCCATATTCCAAGCGGATCGAGAAATAATCCTGATTACTAAATATGTCCACATGGAACGAACCTTCTATTTTTAAAACTGTGGCAGATATGACGACTTTTCCAAATTCCGAGGGCGGAGCGGCGTGGCGGAAATTGAAAAATAAGCTTGATCTGCCTGCAAGTAAAAGAAGTTTTTGTCCCATCGTTTTACACGAGTATAATGCAGTGTTGCCAGAACATGAGGTTCAAAAGTTGCTAGATTTTCAAAAAAAAAATTGCTAGAAATAGCTAAAAATAAAAAAAAAATTGCTAAATTAAATAACTAAAAACAAAAACTTAAAAATCTGTTGTTTCTGGAATTAAGTCCAACAGAAGTAATAAGTTAAGTAAAAAATTAATTTGTAATGAGTTTCGAATACAAGAATACTTTAAATGAGGTCTGCAAACCGCCATTATAAGGGATCCAAGAGCTGATAAATTTGCGCAAAAAAATGGCTAGAAATTGCTAAAAATTGAAAAATAGTGTTTTTGAATTTTTCCGCATGATAATTCTCTATAACTTGCGGTGTATCCAAGGAATTATTTTGCAATTTTTTGAGCACAGGTTTCAATACTTGTCAATTACCAAAATTTCTTTTCAAGGTGCTAAGACTAACAAACTCTTCAAAAAGGAAAGGCTCCCGCAATGAATTCACAATCTCACTTTTTGTTTGGAGTCCAAGCCGAACCCGAATCTAGGTGCAACGAAAGCTGAAAGGCCAAAAAATGCTGATCTCAGTACTGAGAATTATGTACCGGAACTTAGTGACTTCGTCCATATCAACAATACTTGAGTTTTTTTGCTCATTATAATGTGACAATTCATATTGGTCAATTTTTTCGAAAGAATATAAAGACTGAAGATACCCCGAATGTTTTCATTGCACTATCACTACTGTGGATAGAACCCTTCAGGGGTCTCAGTACCGAATCAGTACTGAAATTAGCGTTGATTTGAAAAGTTGGTACTAAAAACATTGCTCATCGGTTATGAATCTAGAATATGCAATGCTTTTTAGGCATAAAGTGAAGTACTAAATCTCATGAATCTCTACCGAAATCACTCATGAACTAAAGCAATTTCTAATGATCATGCCTTAAATTATATAATTATCACTCCGAAATTCACTTCTGAGACTTTTAACTCAGGGGAAGTTCTATAGCAAAGGTTCCATACCAATTTAATAGACGTTATTTCGCACTTCGACTTAAAAATTGCTAGAAATAGCTAAACATAATTTTAAAGTTGCTAGATTTATAGCTAATAGCATTTCCAAGAATGTATAAGCATTTCCACATTCAAAAATGCTAGATCTAGCAACTAAATAGCTAAAATGGCAACACTGGTATAATGACGTCTCATCGTACTCTTCTTATCGATTTCGTTACGTTGCTTGAAGTTTTGAAATGCAACACACTTTGATTTTGTCCCTCCTAACACTTTCTATATGTGGCTGGGTGGCTCAGCGGTTAGAGTGCGCGACCGCTGAGCATGAGGACGTGGGTTCGATCCCGCCTCGGAACATCTAATGAAACGTTTTTTTTCTTTGAATAAAACTTTACACCCGGCCACACCTCTTGCTGTTGGCGCCAGCATTGCAGTAATTAGCCATGAAAAGCCACTCAAAAACTGCCGTTCGGATTCGGCGTTAAACTGTAGGTCCCTGTCTCTTGTGCTAAAATTAGAAGCGCACAAGCCAAGAGATTGAGAGAGGCTCGGCTTTAGCCCCTCAGGGCCGATTTTACTTACTTTTACTTTATGTATCAGACACTTATTGGACCAATTCTGTCATATGATTGTACTTTTTGGTTTAATTATATCTCCACCAAATAGGGAAAAGCTCCGTAAATTCAAGAGAGGATATTAAGAGCATGCACGTCTATGTTTAGATCGTCAATTAGCAACTACACAAAACTGATATCTAACAAGAAACTACATAAGCCATCTGAAGTAATAAGAATAGACAATCACATAATTCGATATTAGGAAGTCAAAGATTTCAATCACATGGTTAAAATCTCCTAAAAATAGGTGAGGTGGTAAAAATCCACAGATATTTGCTTTACATTTCAATCCATTTCGGAGTAGAAGAACCCTTTCCCCACTTGGCTTGCAGCATACTAAAGAGCCGTTGTGTTATCAAAAAAAAAAGGGGTGAGCCTTTAACTTTTCCCCTTTATTCTTTTGCATATTTATGTTAAATTCATAGATTATTAAATTTATGCATTAGCTCCCTCCCCCCCCCTTCCCCCCCCCTTTTCCCCCGACACAAAGGCTGAGCTGCATTAGCAAATATTCAATTATGAAGGCAATTCAATCTCCTTCTATCTCCATCCATCTCATCCGTCCCACTTCTGGCATTAGCATTTCAAATGCAAAGCATTGGAGAGAACCCATCTCTAGCTTCACTTTCAGTTTTCAGGGCCGAAAACTTTTACCATTTGCCTGCGAGCGGCAAACGACAAACGACAAAGGGCAAAGCAAACAGCCAAACAGAACAAACTTTGCCTGCATGTGTATGCGTGTGTGCACACACAAGCCCGTGCATACATACATATCTAGTGGCTTATATCTTGTCAGTTTGTCTGTTTGTCAGTTAGTGATATGTGCATATATTACGGCCGCCGACTCACTTCTCGTTAGCATTTTGCGTGCCCGGTCAACTAAATGAGTTTTGGGCTGTGGCTTTGTCACTTTTATGCCAGTTGACAGATCAAAACACAAACACAAGCGGAAGTTCAACAGGAAATTGATATTTAATTAAAGTTCTTGTTTTATGTCGGAGCGAATTTGGATTTGGTTTAACTCGAATTTTGGTGTGGAACTATTAGCTTTTATAGGGGGAGGAAAAGAGAGATCCTTCAGAGTCCTTGCCCGGTTTTTATCAAGTTTATTTTTAGCAGCTTATCTCCTCCAACAGGTCCTGCAGCTGCACCGACTGCTGTTCGCGTTCTTGCTCCAGCTCCTCTGGCTCTGGCGTTGACTGCTCCTCCATTTCAACTGAAAGCTGTTCATTCACAAAGTCAGCTGGCATTTCCTCCTCATTCTCCATTTCCCTTTCGCTTAGCAAAAACTCTTCATCGACTTCCTCCACATTCTCCATCTCTTTGGCCTGATCTTGCTGCTCCTGCAGATCCTCTTGCTCCTGCTGCTGTTGTACACGCCTTGCCCGTGCCGACTTGCCTTTCGGTTTTGGCGCTGTCTTAGGCAGCCAAGCTTTCTCATTCGGATCGGTGGCCTCGTATGCACTCACCCAGAGCAAAGTGGCCATTGTGGTCATCACACAGCCCATAATGGCCCACTCCCAGTGCTGATAGAACTCCGTGGGGACGCCCATGTAGCGTTTCAGCATAAACTGCAGTGTCATGTGCGCTATATGCTCCACACTGCACCACAGCCAAAGGGCCAGCACCTCCATAACGGCCACACCGAGCACCAATTCGATCAGGAAGCTGGCCAGCCAGCTCATGCGACGCTTGTAACGCTGCGGCAGCACCTCGATGTCATACAGAAAGTGCAACATGGCACAGTAGGCAATGTGACCGGCATAGGAGGTGCCCGGCACCACAGGGAAACGCTCAATGCTGAGGAAGCAACTGCCGCGCAAGCCAAAGTGCAAGATGCTGGCAATCAGCAGAACGAATGCGGAAGTCATGACTAGCAATGGAATGAAAGGTGGAAGGGGTAAGGATTGGTGTTGGCAGATATCTGCAACTTTGACTCACCTGCGTTTTCACAAATTTAGCTATTTTTATGTGGATCTAATATGGGGTTAATTTTTTTGTTGGTTTTTGGTTAGCCGAAAAGTTTTTCTTAACTAAACTGAACTCCAAAATGTGATCCAAATACTGAGAGAACTTAATACATTTCTGTAGGATAACTTTGTCTCGGCCTGCCTGACGGGGTGAAAAAGAGAGAAAGAAAAAGATGAAGAAGACTTATCGATAGTAGCCTGCATTGTAATTGTACGATGTGCGTCAAAATAGCGACGAATAGTTAGCTACGAATTTGGAACGGTGGATTAATCGAAGAAACTTTAAGTGCAGAAATTTTTTGAATTGCAAGTTATCAAAACTTTAACTGTTTTAATTTTGTTGGGGTTGGTTTCAAGCTTTTGGGGCTTTGAAGTGTTGAAAAATTGACTTTCCACTAAATTGAAAATAGAGAATCTCCTGTCAAAATAGCGACGATGAATTGGAACGATGGAGTGTGGAACACTGAAGCATTTTTTGTTTTTGCATTTTTCCTAAATAAACAATAAAATCAAACATCTTTTTGTTTTTGTTTTTAAATAACTTGTGGGCGAATTCATGCAATGCAGGTACCAAATAATTCAAGATGAAACATCACTTACTACGCTTTCGGTCAGATCTCCGCTCACAGTGTCTGGACTGTGTCCACAAACAAGCGCCTCAACTTCAATTTATATGAAAGAAACCATTTTAGGGATTATTTGGATACATATGCAATACCGCATTTTTTCCGTACAAGAACTGAAGTACTCAAACTTAATTATGTGCCACATGGAACGACGGAAAGCCGACGCACGGTGGACGTTAATCAATCTAACATACGCGACGTTATAATTTTTGGAAAACTTACGCAATAAGAGTGAAGATGGGAGAAAAAATTTGTTTTTCATCAGATCAAACTTCTTGTTAAAAGCTTTACATTCCGGCCTGTTCTCAACTCCACTTCCATTTCAATTTTTCGAAACCGGAATTGAGTCTTTTGACGGACAGAGCATTCTCTGTTGAAAAGCGTAAAGCGCGATCCTTCTTACGTCCTATTCGAGCTGGTGTCCCTCAAGGAAGTATTCTTGTCCCTGTTTTGTACACAGTGTATACTGCTGATCTTCCATATCTTGATAACCAAGGTTCACTTACTGCCACCAATGTATGCCGATGACACTGTCTTTTTGGCTTCAAGCAACAGTCGCAGATCTGCCTCTAGAAATTGCTCGACCAATTTGAATGTTGGGCCTCACGATAGAATATTGATGTTAATGTGGAGAAGACGCAGCATGCTACTTTTACACTTCGTAGGGGTAATACTTCTCGACTCACTTTGGACGGAGCTCGAATTGCCCACAAGGACACCATAACATATCTAGGCGTCACACTGGACAGGAGGCTCACCTGGCGACCCCTTGTTAATCGGATGTGTGGCTCTGCCCGCTTTAAACTCCGGAAGATGGACTGGTTACTTCGGAAAAAGAGTGGCCTCTTCCTTAAAGCTAAAGTCAGGCCTTTAACGACCATAGTCCTCCCTACTCTTAACTGGGGTATTACATGTTGGGGAACGGCCTGCACCACCACCATTAAGACAGTTGAGGTTTGTGTAAGTAAGGCTCTTCGAAGAATTTTAAGCGCGCACCGGTATGTATGTAACACCACCATATTTCGGGACTTAGGCATTCCCACTTTATGCGAAACCATTGAGTAATATTCAAATCGACAAAAGGAGCGGTAAGTTTCTCACAACAATCGACTTGCCAGCATTCTAACAAGGCCCATTCGTCGGCGTAGGCTGAACAGAATCCACTCAGGGGATTTGTGGATATTTGAACGTGCACCTCAAGGTCGCCTAATTTAATTTGAGTTATTATTGAGTTTGTTTTGTCAAAATCGGATGACTATAGCTTATAGCTGCTATACAAACAATCGGTCTGAAAATGGGACAAGTTAAAAAAACTTTTTTTCAAATTTTTTTTTCAATGTTACAGTACTTTAATTTGAACATCAATAATAATATATGCTTTTCAAAAGATTTTGGAAAATTTGGTCGAATACATTCTATTACAATTTGCAAGGCTAACTTGGCCTTCTTGTTTTTATACCCTTGCAGAGGGTATTATTAAATTGTGCGGATGTTTGTAGCGCATTGAAGGAAGCATCTCCGACCACATAAGGTATATATATTCTTGATCAGCATGACGAGCTGAGTTGATTTAGCCTTGTCCGTCTGTCTGTTTCTATGCTATCTCCTCAGTCAGTTTTAAAGCTATCCTCACCAAACTTTGCACGAAGTCTTCTGGTACATATTCTGGTACATATACATTTGTCGGAACCGGCCGGATCGGATGACTATAGCATATAGCTGCCATAGAAACGATCGGTTAAAAAACTAGTCTTAAAGAGAAAAACTTTTTTGTTTTTAATGGAATCGCCTCCAAAGTACGTATTTCTTAGTTTACTATCCCTTCCCATGATTTCACTAAGTTTGGTCGAAATCGGATGACTATAGCATATCGCTGCCATAGGAACGATTGGTCGAAAAACTAGTCTTAGTGAGAAAAACTGTTTTATTTTTAATGAAAACGTCCTTTTTATTGGCATATTCTTATTTTATATACATTAACATATTTCTACAAAGTCTTATCAAAATCGGATAACTATAGCATATAGCTGCAGTATGAATGATCGGTCGAAAAAGAAGTTCTAGTGAGAAAAACTTTTTACTTTAAATGGGATCGCCTCCAAATTTCGTTATTAACAGTGTATTATTCTTTTCCATGATTTCACCAAATTTGGTCGAAATCAGACATCTATATAGTATAGATCCCTTAGAAAAGTAAGGACCAAAAAGTAGTCATAGTTAGAAAAACTTTTTTGTTTTCAATGGAAGCTGCAAGGGTATACAAAACTTCGGCCGAGCCGAAGTTAACTTTCCCCTATTTTGTTCTTATTTTTTTGGCTAGTGTAACTTATTTGATGATATCTGGAAAACACGAGGAGCTGCGATTTCACTGAAAACAGTTTTATGACCTATAATCGAGTCCTAATCAACCTGCATTCACAGTTTTTTACGTCATTTTATTCAAACCTAAATGTTGTTGAGGAGCACAGTGTTAGTTTGTTATGTTTTTCCATGATTCCACTAAGATTGGTCGCAATCGGAAATCAATATAGCTCCCATAAAAAAGTAAGGTCCGAAAAGAAGTCTTGGTTAGAAAACTTTTTTTCAATGGAGGCTGCAAGGGTATACAAAACTTCGGCCGTGCCGAAGTTAACTTTCCCCTATTTTTATACCCTGTTCCCATTGAAAATGGGAAAGGGGGATCATAAAGTTGTGCAAAAGTATTTAACAGGTAGAAGGAAACATTTGCGACCCTATAAAGTATATATATTCTTGATCAGCATCAACAGGCGAGTCGATTTAGCCTTGTCCGTATGAACGCGAGTTTCTCAGAGACTATAAGAGCTAGAAAAAAAATTAGAAAATTGGAAAATTCCTCCCCCTCCCCCCTTTAAGCACAAAAAACTATCTGAGCCACAATTTTTAAGATAGACCTTCCAAACTTTACATATATTAAGTAAGGCCCAATATCTATCTTTATCACTAAGATCGGACAATAAACACCGAAGTTATATACGAATCAATTTTGCTTGGGGGAGAGAGGGGGGGGGGGGTCTTGCATTGTCAGTTATCGCGCGGGGCCGGTGCCATGCGTTTGTGTGTATGTTGGAGTGTGTGTGTATGTGTGAGTGTGTGTGTATGTAAAGAAAAAACACACGAAATCAAGGGAACAGGGTATTTTGTAGTCGGGGCACTCGACTGCAGCTCCCTTACTTGTTTTTTCTTAATTTTGTGTGCGCATCATAATAGCAATTGAGTGCCTACTCGATCGGTTTGCAGTTTTCTGCTTTTAGGATCAGGTAGCCAAAATTGATTGACTTGGAGAGACTCGAGAGCTTTTTCATATTACCTATGATAACAGGTGCTGCTACGCACTGCTCTGTGGGGAAATATCAGAATGAAAAGAAACAAAATGTTTGCCACCCCCCTTTTTATGTTTTATGACTTTTACTACCGCATTTGACTTTCTGCTGTTATTGCTGTTTGCTTTCCTATGGATCCAGGGGCTATGGTGTGGGCGGGGGGTGGCGACTGTTAAACGCAGGCCGAAATCTACATAAGCAAATAGTGCAAAAGTTGTCCAACTGTTTTTGGGCATGGGTGGGGCGTGTGTGTGTGTGTGTGCGGTACGTGCCTGGTGCGCCAAAACTTTCAATGAACTCTTCTTTTTTCGTTTTTTTTTTTGTATTTTATTTTTTTTTTAAACAAAAACACACAGCAGCAGGCCATGGAGCTACTCGTATCAGCAGCAGATAATATCAAACCATACGACTTTTTAATCAAAAGCCAAGCCAACTTGAAACCCTTGCGACTTGTGGCAAACAATTTCGGGTAACAAACTCGTATCAGAGACTGGAACTGGTCGGTCAGTTGTTTGTTGTCTTTGTGCAAACTTTGCTTTCTGCTGCGTCGACCATTTCGGAGAAGGAAAAGAAAAATAAATAATTTTTCGTCTTTGGTTTGGTTTTTTAAATTCTATTTCATTTCGTTTCAATGTGGCTCGTCTAAGCCGGAAGGGATCAAACATGATTTTGCAGCTGGGGTCGTTTTGGGGGCGGCCAAAGGGACATAAAAGGGCGTGACATGAGGCGTGGAGAATGGAATGAATTTGGTTTTGTGCTGTTGCAAAATGCATGCAAATCGAAATTAATTGGAAATTGGATTCGCAATTAACTCAAAGGCAGATCGGAGAGGGAGCAAAACTGTTGGGCGTCGACCACAGGCAAGCAGATTGGTTAACCGCCTATTTGAGGTGACAATTTGCTTGGACGAGTACTTTAAGTATTTGAGGTAAAATAATCATAAATCTTGTATCATTGTTTGAATAAGGAAATGCAGCTTAAATCCAATCGAATTAGGCCACATTGGAAGTTTACTTTTACCAATTCATGCAGCCGTTACCTTTCCCAGCCACTGGGGTCTGAGCTGAGTTCTCTTCCAACTTAAGGCACAAAATAATTTTGTAAAATTTCGTTATCATTTGTTAACCGAAATACTTCAGTTATTGTTTTCAAGTTCACTATTGTTGGTGTCCTTGAGGTCTCTCAGGATGCAGGACACAAGTCTGAGGAAGAAGGGACGAGGCTAATTAGCATCGTCAACAGGGCCACAGCCCCCCGTTCTCCCATGTTGCACGCATCTCACGCAGCGCAAGACACAAATGAGTTGGCCTAATGATGATACACTACCATCGCCATTGCCATCGCCACCAGCGCTCCGCACCGCCCACCCGCTGTGTGTCTCAGGCAAAACGCCGACAATAAAAATGTCACTTTTGCGTGTTTTGCGAGCCAGAGAAAACATTTTCAGCAAAATCGCACAAAAATTACAAAAGCGAAAACGAAAACGAAGGCTGCTCTCAACATAAATCACAAACCGAAGCCCAAGCGGGGACTAATTAATTAATTAGCAGCGTCTCTCATCATCAGCCAGTGACATTTTTTGTATATTTATGAAAGCCAGAAACGTATTGTCAGCAGAAACATGGCAAACAATTAGTGGGGACCTGCATTTAGTTGTGTCTTATCATCTGTCCAATCGGCGGCACGCACGCACTTACCCAGTCCTCGAGATTTATGCAGCCAGCTCACGGTACTTCGCCCCCGCACTCACTCATAACTCTCATAACATTTGACGACATCCAGCAACTTGGCCGGGGATATCGTGCCTCGTGGCGACAAATTACCGCAAATGTTTTGTCCCAACAAAACACGGCAATATGAGTAAGTAAGTGAGGCCCAGAGGCCCCAATGACAGGTGGCGCCATTCAAACACCTTGTCTTGATTACAAACAAATTCCAGACGACAATACCATCAATAACTCTGGCCAAAGACATACTACGTGTGTGTGTGTGTGTGTGTGGGTGCACGCCTTAACAAGAGAGTAATACCAAATTAAATTAAAGGCTGAAGGCGCCAAAGAAAGGGAAAATTTTTGAAACCATCAATATAATGAGTCAATTTTGAAGAGTGCGTAATTTTATTGTGCCCCTTCAGACCCTTCAAATTGTTTACCCCCGAAATAGTTTTATACTTAAGGACTAAAAAACAATTCACAGTGGCCGCAGCCCATGAAAAGTCAAGCTTTTAAGCTTTTTAAGTAGTGGCTCATTACACCCCTCAAATATTTAAAATGTATTGTGAAAAATATGAACGCTGAATAATTGACGCTGAAATCAATGATTTGATACTATAAATTTGTTGCAATCTGGGTACTTGAAGGTTACATCTAATCCATACTCTTGATTTGATGCAGCAAACTGCAAAAAATTATAAAATAAAAAGCAAAACTGGAAGGAGATTCCAAGCGCTGGAATGAATGCGTTTCCGCAAAGCCCAGACGTCCCATAGTACATCGGCGTAACCAGGCCATCTGGCTAGCTGTGCACTGGAGCAAGTACTTCAGTAACACCAATCTCATTGCCGAGTGGATGTTCGATAAGATGATGATTGCTGCAAGGGGTTCATTTCCGCTCGTAAGCCACCAATTCGAGGACAAGATAGACAATTCTACTGACATGCTTACAAAAAACTTAAAGAAGCTAAATTTAACAATTCCGTGAGCTTAACTGGGGATCAGCATTCAAGGATATATATACTAAATATTGTCGTGAGATGCTTCACTTCTATGCTTTACAAAAACATCTTTCTTTGGGAACAATTTTTACAATACCCTCTGCAATTGGGTATAAAAAAAATAAATTCAAATTTTCGGCAATTGGTCGTTATGCATCGCGTAGCAGATGCTCCTGTGAAAGCTATGCGGATGGCCTCCTCCATAAACACATTCATGATATTTGTATCGAAAAAGTAACAAAATAGCTCTAATGGAGTTAACGTCAAAGATCAAGTTCACAGCCATAGTGCATTTTCCATACTAAAATCGTAGCCATTCTCGTTACTTGATGCGTTCGACAATTTATCGTTGCTAAGAATCAAACATGTCCAGAAGTTGTTCATTAGTCAAATCCAACAACTTGTAGAGTTTGTACTTAGACTTCTTTTTAGATTATACTTTTCTAGGACAGCTATACTATATAGATGCCCGATTTCGAATAAACTTAGTGGAATTATGGGAGAGCATACCAAACTAAGAAATACAAAGCTTGGAGGCGTGTTCATTGAAATCAAAAAAAAAATTTTTCTCACTAAAACTAGTTTGACGACCAATCGTTCCTGTGACAGCTATATGCTATAGTCATCCGATCCGGCCGGTTCCGACATATGTGCAGCTTATATGTACCGAAATACTTCGTGCAAAGTTTGGAGAAGATAGCTTTCAAACTGACGGAGGAGATGGCATAGAAACAGACAGACGGACGGACAGGGCTAAATCAACTCAGCTCGACACGCTGATCAAAATTATATATAATTTATGTAATCAGAGATGCTTACTACCCTCTGCAAGTGTATAAAAAGAGCAAAGTAAACCTACTTGATCGTGATAATATAACTAATATTAATTAAATAAAATCATAATTTTTCCTAGTATTTTCAAATTGTTCCCCTTTACTAAACCAGTTTTGTAAGGGGGAAAGCCTTTTTATGTTCCGTTTTCATTTAAAAGTTGAAATCATTTCAACCAAATCGTAATCCATACAAATTGGCATTTGTGGATATAAAAATGTGCAGCATATTTGTTGAAAAATCATGAAATGTTTATAAACTTAGAAACTGTACACAGTCCCCCACACAGCAACCGACAACAGAAACAGCTACAGAATAAACACAAACTCGTTCACATGCCAAACGAAACAAAATGTTAAAAATGTTTGCAAACAAGTTTGGCCAACGTCATGGAAAACGAACATGATTCTTCCTTTTTTCCACTTTTTTGTTTGTTCTGCTGCTGTGTGTGTGTGTGTGTGTTAAATGCATTTTGCGGCTGTTTTGAATGCTTCAGTGTTTGGGTTTTGTTTTGTTTTTGCGGTTATTGCTGGAATTGTGTCAAAGAATGCAAGCCAAGTGATTGAGAGCGGGCCTGGATCTGGTCAAGAGGGCAACTTGGGCCACAATGAAAGTCAAATTTTGTGGAATGCGACTCAATTAGACCCCTTGGAGATGTGTTTATTCCACACAGATGACTCTGCAAAAAGCTGCTCGAAATTTCTATGCAAAATTGACTTGGCATTCAACGGGCATTGAGCGTCGGCCGGCCGGAAGGAGCTGCCAGCGCCTGGATGCGCGTCAATTGACAAATTGTTGGCCATGTTGTTGCCCGCAGAAAGTCATCACAACTTTGAGGCTAATTTCATTTCGTTTCACTTGAAAACCAATTTTGGTTATTATTATTCATGCTTTTTGATGCTTTGCCGCGCGCGCGAAAGTAGGCAACAAGATTTGTGTAAAGTACAGAGCGCGAAGTGGAGGAGGGGTGGAGTGGGAGCCACAACATGGCGTATACGCAATGTGAAAAAATTATGAACGCCCCTGTGTGTGTGTGTGTGTGTGTGTGTATGCCTAAGCAAACAATGGCCGTGCAGAGCTTTTGTTTATTTTGTTGAGCTGCCACTTTTCCCCCGCTACCCGCACATTCTCCCGCCGCCCACGGCCTTTGTGAGAAACTCTGCTTGGTATTTGCCATTCTCTTTCGGCCCATTTGTTGTGTATATGTGTGTGTGTGTATTTGTAGTTATATAGCTAAAAATATTTTAAAGACGCCAACGCCAGTGGCCAGCTTAGTCTCTTGTCCTGGCTGAAATGGCGACTTGACGCAATTTGTTTGAAAAAATAAGCAAGAGCGGTAATCTATATTTTAGTCATCATTAAGCTTACTCCTTCGTCATCGTCTGTTTTGGAGTTGGCTTTGGACAGCTGTCAACTGAGTTCGCCCCAGGGGGGAGTTAGCGCTCGCAGAGTTATGGACTGAAATGGGTTGAAATTGATAGCCGTATAGGTTTTAGGAACCCTCTTACTCTTGTGTAACAATGCTTTTCTTTGCATGTCACTGCCCATTCCACAAGGTTTCATTTATGTGTAATTAAAAGCAAAAAAACTGTTTACTATACCAACTACTTAGTTTATTAGCAAAACAACAAGGACAAAAAGGTAACCGAGGGTTGCAAATATCTATTTCATATTCAAGGTTTGAACCGAACCCCTAAAAGCCAGTTCGTCTCAGGTTTTATGGGTACCTAAAACCATGATCGGAACGGAACGTTTACAACTTACGACTGCCCAAACCGAACTTAAGCCATTTACAAAAAGGTTCGTTTGAAAAAATTATGTAAGCCACGTTTAGTAATCAGGATTATTTATCAATCCGCCAAAGGAATGGTAAAGATTGGATGAACGATAGTCGAGTTATAAAGAAAACAAACAATTATGGGTAGCACCTTGATCGAATTTCTTACTTATTTTAGCATGAATCATAAAACTTTCACCACAATCAACATCAAATTAGTTCAAAACTAAAACAAGGCACATTTTTTTTTGCGAAAAATGCAACCCTGTTTGGTGGGATGGACAATTATCAAATAAATTTCCCACTAAGACAATGAAATCTCTCGAAGTTCTGGTGCATCGACGGATTTTTCGAGCGACTTGCAAGGCAACCGAAGGCAAAACCTCCAGAGATTTCCAGGACACCCTCGATTATGAGTTTTTAAAGGAAAATAAAGCTAAAGTTATGTTTTAAAACTTTAAAGGAGGCTATCTGACATTTTCAAATAAATGGAAGCTTTGGAAAAGGACACTGTGAAGTTTAATAATAATGACCATGGTCTGACGGCTACCCAGCAACCATTTTATGAAATTTATAATCATATTAGAGTATTTTCGATTCTTCTGTCTAATTAAAATTGTCATAATTGACCTCGTTTTCAGATCATAAATGGCAGAAGCGAATGTTCTTGAGTATTCTTCGTTTATAACCTGTTTTGACTCATTGTATGTAAAGATTAAAGGCGTCCGTCCACCTCAACACAAATTAAACCGAAAGCTTTTACCAATTTGTTCAAATTCACCGAACTAAGGGAAATGTTTGTCTAATGACATAAGATGCTATGAACCAAGGATCGAACCAAAACCTAAGATCCGACATTTTGACTTCACGATGTAGTCAAACCCCCGGACCGAACCCTCTACAGATTTTGAGTGGTTTTTAGCCTTAGCCATCATATACCTATAAGAATAACCCCTTTCTTAAACCTTTCATTTAATTTTTTAGTCATTTTACGATCAAGCAATGTAGCTTCCTTTTGTGGTGACTGTTCTATGTTCAGTGACTCGTATTTAGGGAGGCTCTTAGTCAATGACTTTTGTTCAGTAACTCTTGTTCGTTGAATGTTATCCTGGAACTCTCGATCAGTGAATCTTATTCAGAAACTCTTGCTCAGTGACTCTTTTTCGGCATAAGCTCCAGAAGTCAAGATAGAAACTTGAAACTTTAAATATATGCTGTTTATATCATAAGCAGGGATGCAAACCGGTTCTGAACCGAACCGGTTTTTAACCGAACCGAACCGCTTATTCCAGCTGGTCAGCCGAACCGCAAACCGAACCAAAAACCACAAGGAAAAACGGTTCGGTTCAGTTCTCTGACAAGTTTTAAGACGTGAATCGCTTTCCTCTAGGCAATGATACTTATTAATTTGGAAGTTTAAATCGTTTCCCTAAGATAATTTGTATACGACAATTCGCTCGAGCGTCTACAAGGATTTCATTAAGGGGGGTGACACGGAAATCTCTAGTGAGTTACGTATAAACGCTTGTATTTTAAACTTAAACTGCTTGCATTTATATGTAAAGAGCCTCCAAAATACTAGGCTACTAAATTAGATGATGAAAGTTGAGCGAATTGAAACCGACTGTTAAAAGCTAAGTAGATTTAGGTAGTAGGTCCAAATCAATGAACATTCACCATCTGATCTAGCATCGAAAGTTATAATTGTCACTTTACATATAAAGGTAAAGAATTTAAAATTGAAAGTCAAACGTAGAGATTTCCGTGTCACACCCGTAACAGACCGAAATGATCCTTATCGATGCTGGATCGATTTAACCTGTCATCAATCTGCATTCTTTACTTGAAAGTTGATAACTGATTAGTCGTGGACGACTGGACGACTAATCAGTTATCAACTTTCAAGTACAGAATGCAGATTGATGACAGGCGGGCAATTGCAGGATTCAGTCTTAGCCTGGGGAGCTTTTTCTCATTAAATATGATAAATAGGGTGTGTATGATGCATGGTTCGTATGCGTTTCTAGCCAACATTCTCTGTTTTCGAAGGTCATTCCCTAGAAACTAATAGACGAATCCTGCAAGTCCGACATCATAAACATCTTCTAAGGATTTTAGATATACTCAAATGGTTTATAGTAATTCAATTTCCAATGTGTGCGAAAACTCACGTTACGACAGAAATCATAATATTTAATACTGTGCCTTTATAAACCACCGAACCGAACCGAACCTAAGCCGCGGTTCAGGCAGCTCATAAAACCATGTAATGAACAGAACCGGCGTTTCAGAAACAGTGAGAATCACTGAACCGAACCAGTACTTGTGACCTTATAAATTTTCTTGAGGATTTGCTTGATGAATCCTGATCAGAAGAATTCAAAGCTCGGTGGAACACGTGTGTTAGATTGTTCAGCAGGCTCTTATTCTTGGCATGTAATATAGCCTCAGATGCGTTTTCTCCTAAGTAATCAACAGGAAGTACAGATGCTTAATAATCAGCAAACGGTGAACTTGCAAATGATGAGTTTCTTCCAAATTGTTTGAACTTATTTGCAATTATATGAAGCTCTCATGAAAGGACTATTAAAGTGATTGAAAATATTGAGACAAATTACTAATTGGACATTTGCAAACACTCTTCGTGTCGTATTGCCATCATTGGAATTTCCAGAGACGTTCTGGTTTGGTCTGTTTATATGTAATACCATTACAGTCCAAAGATCTATTTCCTTTTTGCTTGTCAACATTGTGGCTTTGTCAAAATCGCTAGTGATTTGCCATGAAATGCTTAAATGTCCAAGTAATCTTTTGGATAAGCACAACAAACTAGACATGATTGGGTGGAACTTGTCCCGATTATAGTAACTACCTATTTAATACCATACTATCAATTAAATCATTTCTAAGTCGTGGACGACGTCTACTTTTTTTTGGTTTACCTAAAACTTCCATCAAATCGACATGTCAGATATCGACCTGGCCTGAATCTATTGAAATATTTCGAAATTGCGCAAATATGCGCTTAAGTTGTTAACTCTATATAAATATATACCCTATAACACACACTTCACCAATAGCTCTTTTTGTAATACGGCGTAATCTTGCTAGATATGCTCCACGGAACACAAAAATTGAAGAAAAAAAAATGTTCCAACAAAACCATTAAATACAATACGAAACAAAAGCATATTTAATTTAAGCACTCTACACTATAAAATACATACCCTTAGGAATATTTTGCATACTTTATAACGCAGTAGTACTCAATATTGTTCCGGGTGGCTCAGCGGCTAGTGTGCGCGACCGCTGTGCAAGAGGTCGTGGGTTCGATCCCGCCTCGGAACATCTAATAAAAAGTTTTTTCTTTGAATAATCTTTACACCCGGTCACCCCTCTCTGCTGTTGGCGCCAGCTTTGTAGTAATTAGCCATGCAAAAGCTTCTCAAACTGCCGTTCGGATTCGGCGTTAAACTGTAGGTCCCTTTCGCTTGTGCGAAAATCAGAAGCGCACAAGCCAAGAGATTGAGAGAGGCTCGGCTTTGGCTCTTTGGGGCTGTGTCAAGCCATTTTACATTTACTCTTTATTGTTCAAATGGCGTATAATCAAACATTAACAAAATTTCTGACACGACTAGCCTAGCATAAACCCAACGTGCCTTGTTAAGTAAGTCGCAGAAACGACTCTTTTGAACGTTGAATCTTAAGGGAACTTTCTTAAGCGACTCTTATTCTGTGACTCTTCAATGACTCTTACTCCGGGATTATTGTTCATTGAATCTTGTTGAGAGGCTCTTGTTTTCTTAATCTTATTTAGAGACTCGAGTTCATTAAGTTTTATTTTAAGACTCTTGTTCAGTTGTTCTTATTCAGTGACTCCTGTTCAGTTACTCTTATTCGTTGAATCTTATCTTGGAGCTCTTGTGCAGTGACACTTGTTTTATTACTCTTGTTCAGTGACTCTTGCTCAGTGACTCTTATTCAGTCAACCTTATTCAGCTGCTCTTGTTCATTGAATCTAATTTGTGGATTTTGTGCAGTTGTTCTTGTTAATTTATACTTGTTCTGCGGCTCTTGTTTTGTTACTCTCGCTCAGTGACCCTTATTTATTGACACTTTTTCAATGAGTCTTATATAGGGACTCTAGTTAACTCTAATATTTTGCTTTGCTAAGTGACTCTTTGCTCTATGAAACTTTTCGACTGTCTTTTTTTTAAAGACTCTTTTTTAGTGACTTTTGTTCAGTCACTCAATTTCAGTAAATCTTGTTCAATGACTCATATTACGGAAATCATATTTAGTGACATTCGTTTATTTATTCGTATTCAGTGACTCTTGTTTAATGTCTATTGTTCAGCTACTCATGATCAGTGATTATTAGTAGAAGGACTCCTGTTCATTTAATCTTATTCAGAAGCTCTTGCTCAGCGAATCTTGTTCAGTAACTCTTTTTGTAAGACTCTTGTTGAGTTACTGTTTTCAATGCATCTTGCTCAATGACTCTTATTCGGGGACTTTTGTTTCGTGACTTTGACCGGTTCAAAAACTCTTGCTAATTTTCACTTATTCAGTGACGCTTGTTCGATGGATCTTGTTCAATGAATCTTTTTTGGGGTACTCTTGTTCGGCGACTCTTTTTCATAACACCATAATGACCCAGACGGACTTACGACGTAACGAGTTTCATACACAAAAGTTGAGTGAAGAAGAAGTAGGCGTAACGATTTCCTTGCTCTTAACATTTTGTACGACGCACTTAGAAAAGAATTTTTGCGCTTAACAGCACATGCGTCAACTCTATGTTAAAAGGCAGTGCGCCTTACTTTGCGTTTAGCAAATTAACAAGCGGAGCTAGCAAAATTATTAAAAATTAAAATGGCGAAAAAATGGAAGAGAAGCCAAAACGAAAAGGTCGCTTGGAAATGTTTTTGCATGCATTTGAGGTAACGCTGTGAGGTTGCTCCCCAAGCATTCGGACTTAAATTTTGTTAACAAGACTTTGAGTGAAGTGGCCGAACTTGTTTAAAAAGGAGGTATGTAACATGTGTGAAAGGCTAACACTTAGTATAAATTGTTTCAAATTTCTACCAGTATGTGACAGAGGAAGAGCTATCGTTATCATGGCACCAAAACCGAACACAGCTGATGGAGTAGTGTGACCCACCACCAGCTAATTTAAAAATACCATGAACCTCAAACATTCCGGATGCATCGGATTCATTTTATTTGCTAGGTCTGGTCGAACTATGCGTACGTCCTACGTTGACGCAATTTTTGGAAGCGTAAGCTAAATTACTTTCGTCGTAAGTCCGTCTAGGCCTTAACTAACAAAAAAGGCAAAATTATGCAGTGTGACCAGCTATCGGACAGATCCAACAAGCATTGCAAGCCACACTTAGCGGATAGTAAACGAACGACTGAACAGCTGAACAAGTGAACATCAGAAAAACTGTAATGAAGTTTGAAAAAGAAAACGACAAGTAAAGTTCAGTGAAACAAACAAACTTTACCCAACAATTTCCAGGAACCACGCCCATCATCTCTTTTTGCCATGCTGGCTGCATGTTTTCTGTATTTGTTTACTAGTATTTTTTCAGTTTTCAGTGGCAACTTCTCTGCTCACATTGCCGAACACTGGCTTAGAGTTAAGATTAAAGGTAATCTTACCATGACTTTATACTATCACCAAACTAAACATGAGCTCTTTAACAATATGATCTTCATATCCTTTTCACTTTCCACCTTTTTGCCTAAGTCACACATTCGTGCTTCAACCTGAGTGCACAATTCCTCTTCATCCCACCAACTGACCTGCCCAATTCTCTTGCAGAATGTTTCTGACTTTTATGCCTGTCGCTTGTCAACGCCCCAGTTCTGGGCTTCGTTTTCGCATCTTTGTTGTGGTCACAAAAATCTTGACCCTTGCACATGGCAATTGGTGTGGGGGTGTGGGCTGGGAGTGGGAGTGGCACTGGCAGTGGGGGAAGGACTTTGTGACATTGATTTTCATTTCACAGCCTTGGCGCTGGCAGACGAAACTCACATTTTTTCGGTTGCCTTTTCCATGCATCGTTGTTCAATTTTCAAAAGCGAGTTACGCCCGACCAGCTGCTACTTAATTGGAATTTTTGTGCTGCTGCGAAAAATGTGGCAGGCATTGTCATTTATGTTTCGGTTCTCGGTGTTTTTTGTTTTTTTTTTTGTTTGTGTTATTCTGTTCTTCGTTCCAGCTCCTTGGAGAGCCAGTGAGAACTGCTTGACTGCGACAGCTGGCACTGATTTGGTAGCTAAACGCAGGCTGCAAATCGTTTATAGAAATGTTGACTGACCATTTGACTCAAAATAGGGGGGAGGGGGGGATTGGGGAAAGAAATGAAAATGTTGAGTTCAAGTGATTGATTTTAGTTTTAAATGCAAGAAGAAGATTTGAACTGCTGCTGTCAACTTTTGATCAAATCTTAAGCAAAACAAACTGGTGAATCTGATGGAAATCGGGGAAAAAATAGAAGTTAAAATCTCATTCGAAATACCAATTAAGCTATGTCACCGCTGTTAGGTCGCTACCGATTTTTTCAAATGCACCGATTTGTTCTCGCTGTCCTGATAGTTAGCCTTGGTTTTGAGGGGGACTAAAAAAAACAAAATGAAGTCCTAGCTTCTATGTGCCTAACTCACAATGTTAAGACTATCTCAGCCGTAACAGGCTAAATACAACTTTTATCTCTGCGGTCTTAGCTAAGGCTACAGTGTGACTGCTCATAGCCAAAATACCACCCTACAATAGCAAAATACCAACAAATTGCAAACGGTCACACTGCATTGCGCTAGTTCACATTGGGTGTTTAAATTCAGTTAAATAATAAAAGTGAAAATGCAGGAGTATTTGGATGATATTTGGAGAGCAAACGTCATGGGAAACGCTTTAGTTGTGCTTTATCTCTTTTTTTCTGCAGGCTGCAGCCATTGTTGAATCCATTTAGCTGGGTAGGTTGCTTAAATATTGCAAACAATTTTTTCGGCGCAATTTTTTAGCTTTTAGCCAGTCAAGGGTGCGGCGCAACGAGTTTTACGCTGGGTATGAGCTAAGGCATTTAGTTTGTTTGAGAACTGGCTTAGCTAAGAGTCCAGCTAAAAATTTTAGCAACCGCTTAGCTACCTTTTTTTTATATGGAGTTGACACCCAGCTAAATTGACTTAGCTTGTCTGAGTACTATCCAAAGATTGGACAGCGCATAGCCAAGTCGTTACAACTAAACGCATCAAACACAAGTGTCCAGTACTTTAAGACAGAATCGTATGCACAAAGGACACATTTCTAAGTACCTGTACAAGGGTCATGTGTATGGTTGCCTTTTAGTAATATAAGTATATTGACATCTGGAAGTCATAAATAACTCAAAAATCCCTGTGTGTGGGGAAAAACTAGCCTATAAGAAGAGACCGAACCTTATGAATAAACGTCACTTCTCGCTCCCCCGTTGAGCGAGTAACATCCACTCACAATCAAGTACTATGCCTTAACTCTAAGCGCAAGTCTTCCAGTTTGCACTCTTCTATGATTAATGGTTATGCAAAAGCAAACAGTATATGTTTAACAAATAATGAAATGGTTTCCTGCTGTAATTTGCAAGGAGACTTGGATGCATTTCACTCATGGTGTCAAGATAATCTTCTAAGTCTTAACAGTTTGAAATGTAAGGTTATGACATTTTACAGAAGCTTACAACACTTAGTCACTTACATGCTTGATAATGTGGCATTGCAGCGCTTAAATGAATTTAATAAATCTTGGGGTAATTCTTGACCATCGACTTAAATTTAACTCTAATGTAAATGCTAATGATAATAAGGCCAGAAGTGTTTTGGGTTTATTAAGCGGTAGTTTAAGGAACTTGAATTTGAATTTATTTTATTGAACCGAACCGTAAACTGAACCGGTGGGTTTTTAAAAATGCTGAACCGAACCAAAAACCGAAAACTAAAATGGTTCAGTTCGGTTCACTTCAATGACGAGTTTTGATACGTAAAGCGCCTACCTTTAGTCAATAATACCAGTAGTTTTGCGTTATTTTATCGACTCTCTAAGCTACGATTTATCAGACTCTCGGTTAAATTAAGATTCAAACTGATCCGTAGCGACGCCAGTTTGATGTAGTTTTTACGAATGATTTGTTAACTATTTTCTCCTGCATTAGACCACCGACCTTTTGTTATACCTGTCATTAGACTACATTTCTTCTTGTTGGTTACTAATTGATTTGTTTCAGTATTCTTCCCACCGTTCTCAATATTTAATCGTGTTTCTTAACCTTAATCTAAGGCTAGTCAGAAGATTATTTTCCTAAACGATAGTTAATGTTTGTAAGGGTACGATATGTATTTCTTTCGTTTGATTCTGTAATTCGACTAATTTCTGGATTGATTTCGAAGAGAAATCCATCTGGACGAAGACCGAATATAAGATCTTTATCATGATTTCAAAGCTATTCAAATGTTTTTAAAGAATTTAGATTCGAAAGTATGCAAAAAGTAAAAATACACGGAAGTTCAGAAACAGAAATATATAAGTAATAAAGAGTGAACCACTGAACCGAAACGAAACCGCGGTTTAGTTAGCGCCAAAAACCATTTAGTGAGCCGAACCGGCGGTTTAAAATCTGTGTAAGCCACTGAACCGAACCAGTCCTTATTTTAGAGCGGTTTGCATCCCTGATATATAGGGTATTCACAGGCTCTCATAAAATGGTAATATACTGACAGCATGATTCATTAAAAAATCTATACATTTCAAGCAAAACCGCTTCCAATCTGTAAAACGTATCCACTTTACCTCCAAACGCATTTTTCACAAAATCTTAAAAAGTTAAGAATTGCTCTTCAGAAAAATAAAAAAAAAACTTGTGCTGTTTTGGTATGTTTCCCAGAGATGTATAACTAACTAGTTGTGTGTTCTTTGTGAGAGAGCAGATCTTAATATTTGATACAGGTATAAGAGTTCCTGTGTAAATATAATTTTGTGAAGATATGTAAGAGTCCTGCGGAAGCAGCCTGTAAGTCCGTCCAGTGGCTCTCGAAATAAGGCTACTCCAAGATAAAGTGTTATTAAATGTTAATCCAAGACTAACAGTTTGATTCACGTTTTGTATGGGGGTATTATTAATGACTTGTATCAAGAGCGTTTTGTATATCACCAAGCATTTCGACTTTGAAGGGTTTAGCCCTAATCCATTCTCTTTTGCCCATTTATCAATCCAACTGAGTACATTATTACAAATTTGAACACTATCCACAATCTGAGCAAACGGACGACTAACTGAACATCATCGGCATACATATGTACTTCACAGTTGGACAAAACTTTTGGTAAGTCGTTGACATAGACAGAAAACAGAAATGGTCCTAAGACAGATCCCTACGGTACCCCACGTAATAAAGGATTAAAACCGGACATACATGGTCCAGAGACAGCTGCCTGTAATCTACCAGTCAGATACGAATTAAGGAAATTCACTGCAGTGTTAGAAAAATTATACAGGTTTTTTAGTATAGAGCAGAGAGTATCATGGTTAACTGTATCAAACGCTTTACTATGATCTAGAAGCTCCAGGAATGTAACACAACCAGAATCTGTCTGTTGACGTATACTTTCAACAATGTTTGTTATTACTGTTACACAATTTCGGCTTTTTTAAACCCTGATTGGTTGAGTAACCATGTTAGTGTTGAGAAAAATTTCATTTGCACTGCCATTAGGTTCTCAAGGACCTTAGCCAGAAATGGCAGAATAGATATGGGCCTATATTCCTTATTAAGCTTGGGGATAGGAATAATTTTTGCTCTTTCCATAAACAAGGAAAGGTAGAAGTTGTAATTGCTGTATTAATAACATGGGTAATATGGTCTAAGAGATATAAAAGTATTATTTTTATAAATTTGGGACTAAGATTATCAAGACCTTCCACATTATACTTAACCTTCAGGATACATTCTAAGACATCACAGGCACTAGCACACATAAAACTAAAGCTATTATCACAGAGGGGTTGAGCGTTTAGGTACTTGTTGATGTAGCCTCAGGTACATTAAATTGCACAAACTTGTGATTAAGCCAGGGGCAGGCACATTGCTATCTCGTGTGGAAAAATTTCAAAGCAGCGCTGCTTTCACACACACAGAATCCCAGTGGACCAAACCCTCGTAAACGATATTGCAAACGAGAGTTACGCGAAACAAAAACGTGGAAAACTATCGCAAACGGATCCGAAAACGATACGAACATGAATCAATGGTCGGTCGCTCAGTTTGTGGCAGTGAAAGTTTCGTATTTGATAGCTCGCAAATGATTAGTTTGCAAGACTTTTGCGATATCTATCGGCTATTGCTTGCTCTGATGTTTCTTCCGCATATCACTCGTTTTTAAGCCCGCTAATGATAGTTTGGCGGGACTTTCGTCGTCGCTAACTACTTTCCGCCCTTCTTTGTCCTCTTCATTTTTGTGTATCATTTTTCACCCGTATATCACTCATTTTGAAGCCCGCTTATGATAGTTTGGCAAAACTTTTGCCAACGCTCGCAGATTTGTCTCGTTTGTAAGTCCGTTTACGAAAATTCTACGATAGTTTCATTTTACTATCGTTCTCTGGTCCACTGGGAAGCGCATTAACATCTACGTCACTATTAACCTGGCGTTTTGTTTTACCTATCCCTAAGATATTTATTTCTCTCCAATGCAGTCTTGTAATGCCGTTGGTAAACTTGGTTGTGTAAAAGTTTCGCTTAGCAGATCCCTATACTACCAAGATTCCTTACACTTTTCTTGTCTGTGCTAGTCTTGAGTATTGATCAAGTGTGTAGTCTCCGCAATATTCGACCCATCAGCATAGAATTAAATTTGTGGAAAAGCAATTCTTATGGTTTGCTCTTCGTGGATTGAACTGGAAGTCCTAAGGTCCGTTCACCATCTGACTGTAGTAGACTACTTTAAATTATTCTTCCCTCCTTACTTAATCGTTGAATTATGCCTGGTGTAATCCTTATACATAGAATAGACAAAGGTGAAATCGACTCATCAGAGTTGGTTAGCCAAATTAATCTCAATGGGCGTATTCAGCAGATAAACCCGATTTCTGATCTATGATTACCAATTTTACTGATTATTGAATACAGTGATTGTCGATTGCGATTGATAAATTTGACAATCATGATTGCTGAGTTGGAATCATTCAAAAGGTATGATTGGTCAGAGCATTTGCGGATCCTACGGCCAACTGATTACCCCATAACTGGAAATGAACTGACAAACTCTATTTCAGTTTAATTAGCCCGTAACATTTTTTTTACATTTTCGTGTAGCACGTTGACGGCTGCGCCTCTCGTGTCGGTTGGCAGGAGGAGAACTGCTGTTTTGCCTGGGGTTTATTTCCAAGTTGCCTGCAATTCTTAAAGCTTTTGAGGTAATTATGACATCTCAAAGGAAACACTTTTGTAGTTCTATTATTTCACCCTTTCAGCATGGATTTGTGAGGCGTAGATCTACTACCACCAAACTCTTAGAATTCACATCTTTAGTGATCTAAGGGTTCTTTTGTAAGATGCAAGTTGTCATTTATTCTGAATTTTGTAAGGCTTTTGATTCTGTTAAATACTTCTTGTAGCTTTATAAGCTGAGTTCAACCGGACTTCCTAATAACCTTCTTAGTTTGATCTCTGATTAAAATTCTATTTTGAAATTCTTATATGTACTAAGTGAATTCAGGTAACTTCTGCGACACCCCAAGGTATTCGCTTGGGTCTATTGCTTTTTACTTTCTTTATCAATGATCTTACTTCAGTCTTGGCTCCCTCTGGAGTGCTTATGTAAGCCAATTATGTGAAACATTGTTAAATATACCTAGTAGACGCAGTTGTTTTGGTACACGAATTGAACACACTCGTTCTCGAGAACCCTTGTACGCATTCACTCCAATTTGACGGGTATTTAACAAGGGACATTTATGTTATATTACTGCATCAAAAATCATGGAATGGGGCTCGCCCGAAAATCGTGATGCCGTTGGCTATGAAAAAGGTGAAATCTTTCGGGAAATTACCCGAAACATTGCGTATCGTACTGTAAAGTTATTTCAGGATACTGATGGAATAAAGGACAGCGCGAAATCCGGCCGTCAGCGCACTTTACGAACGCCACAAGCCATCAAAGCCGCGCAAGGTCGAATTTGTCGAAATCCACTGCGCAAGCAAAAACTCTTGTTTCGTGAGGTGAATATCAGGAAGGACAGCATGACGCGCATCATAAAACGTGACTTGGGATTCAGTGCATACAGGAGGCACACCGGCCACTTGCTGACAACAGCATTGAAACAAAAACGCAAGACACAGTCGAAAGCATTGCGTTGCCAGTGCACGAACAATGCCCCCAGATGAATTTTGCTTACTGGCGTGAAAATTTTCGAAAATTTGAAGCAAACTTGATCTGTGTGCAGAAAACAGGAGTCTATGTACAAAATTTGAATGCTCTAGATCTTCAAGTCTCTGAGATAAAGGTGTTCATACAGACAGTCGGACGGACGTCCAGAAAGACACAGCGAAATCAACTCGGCTATTAATGCTGATCAAGAAATTATATACTTCATGGAGTCGGAAATGGTTTGGGAGTAATTCAATTTGACATTAAGATATAAAGAATTTTTTGCTTAATTTTTCAAGGAGAACTCAAGGAAAATTACAAAAAAAAAAACATAGAAACATCCCTATCTTGTCTGTTTTTTCAACAAAAAGTTCCTAAAAGGTAACAAAAACTGCACCGCGGTTCCTAATGGACCCTAAAATCATTAAAAAATGGTAACATTCAAATGGGGAAACCTTTTAAGCGACAAAACAAACGAAAAAACAACAAGGAACTGGGTTACCCAGCAAAGTGCACAGACGGGAGCGGAATTTAAGTATATGCACACATACAATACAGACGCGTACAAGCTCGTGTGTGGAAAATAAAGTGCATAAAGCTGTTTGTACACTTCTTCCCTGCCAGTCTCCCGGCCCAGTTTCCTTTGCTGTTGGTTTTTACTGCACGACGCGGTTTTTTAGATGTATTTTAAAAGATTTAGCTCGCATCCCCTGGGCGCCCAAAATAGTGGACACACAGCCAGCCAAGAGCCACGGAAGGGGTGACAAGCCCAGCGAAGTGGTTGCTACGAGTAAAGCAGGTCCAACCGCAGATAAACTGCAGGCGAGCGCAACTTCAGCTCAATGGGACGAAGAGTGTGAAGCAAATGTGAAACAATTCCGCTAATTGCAAAAAATACGCTGCCAGCGAGTGGACAAGCGGATAAACGAGCCGAAGCCGGACCCGAAGCCGGAGGTAGCGCTTGAGATTGAGCAAATTTGTCATTGGAAAGTGGGACAGGGAAAGCATCAGCTTTAATTTCTTTGACTGCCATTTCCCAGCACTTTAATTAATTTAATTTAATTTTGCTCTTGCGTTTGCGTTTGCCGCGTTCCGCCGCTGCTCAAGTGTTGCAGTTTTCGCACGCTTTTAATTAAATGCAGCGCGCCGCAGCGTATGCTACAGTTTTATTACTTGGCCAGAGCGAGCCGGGGATAGCGTTAGACAGAGACTGCCCCAGTGACCTCGCTGCGCTTGTTTATTGGTTTTTGGCCTTGTTATGCTGGCTGGGCGTGGCCCTTTAATAATAAAAGCAATTGTTGTTGACACTTTGATTGAGTTAAAGTTTTAAATTTGCTTCAACACAAAATGCGACTGTATGCTAAGTCAGTTTATTTACACGATTTCTTAGCTGTCAGTTGGTTTGACATTAAACCAAGTCACAGAGAACAGCAAAAATGTCAACAGAAGACAACACAATTTGCCAGCGAGTCGCAATTTGTATACCCTTAGCAATTAACGGAGTGGTTCCAGCTTTAAGTAACTCGAGTTTTGCTCAAAGAATACGGTCTAAGGTGTTGGCAGAGCTGTATTAGATGACAATTAGAATGTGCGCAATGTTTTTAGGTAAAAACATGAATTTAATAATTAAATAATACAAAATTGGTTGAACAATGGTTTAGTCGTGTTTTCTACGTGTGCACAGGTAGCTGTCGTTACATACCTTAACTACTTCCTTATTAGGTAGATAAATTATTTACATGGTCTAGAAATACACAGCCTAGACCGCACACTATAAATGAAAATTTCTAAAGTTCTTCCAAAGTGGATGAAAATGCCCTGAAAAGTTGTTTTAGGGAAAAGGGGCCCTAAGGGGTGGGGCCTACCGACGGGAATTTTAAAATTTTCCTTTAATAATTGAAAAGGATTCTTCAAATCTACACAGAGAAGACAAAATTAGCTACACGTCGCGTGTAGAAACGTCAATCCTAAACGAAACGTAGTTTGCCATGCAAAATTTTACATGCTAACATGCCAAATAGAAAAGAAAAACTTTAGCGTGGCAAGTAGAAAAACTACAAGCTACATGTAGAAATGAAAAAAGTGAACGCGGCATGTAGAAAAGTTAAAAGCTGCGTCGACAAAGGCCAAAGGGTTATGAGGGTGCATAAATTGACTATATTATAAATTGGTTCAATAGAAATGGTTCTCAGTGTAAGCAGAGCTTCCACTCAAAGACCTAATTAAGCTCAAGGCAATAGCACTAATTCCTTCATTTCATTCTCTCGTGGCCGCCCGACTTTTCTTAAAACTTCTCTGAGCGCAGACGTAGGTGTCTTGAAATACAAATTTTTTTTGTCCACCACGTGATCGAGCCTTACATAATAAGCCCATCGTGGCTTCATTTAAGTCGATCCATAAGACTCGACAGTGACTAACCAGCCCCTGCAGTTAAACAATTAATCAGTGCAGCAGCCAAACAAAGTGGCTGCGGATAAGTGAGATGATCCTAACCCCAATTGCTCCTCCCAGAGCCTTTTACGGGTGTCTATAATTGGGCAATGCCACCTACAATTCACCAAGCAACTTGGCTTTGGTTAGCTTTTTATAGGCTACCTAGACCGCCGCTTCAAGGTAAAAGGGTAGAAGCCACCTCTTGAAGGCTTTTACAGGTAGGGTGGGTAAAGAATATGTGGTTATCTCCTCATTAAAGTTATCTTAAGCTCTGTCAAATTTTAGTCATGTGATGTGAAAAAACTCACGCCCAGGCCCTGAGCTCAGCCGCCATGCTTACACAGAGCTGCTTCTGAGAGGTAGACTAGCTTGCCGGCGTTCGTCACAGGGTACATGACATGAGAATATCAGCTTATTTTCATATAACTTCTACATATTTCATACAGCAATCTGAATATCAAACGTAAGCTTTAGGTTTTCTACATATCCGTATGTATATTGACCTAGATGACCTAGATTTTTTCATTTAGAAAACTGTTCTCCACAAGTGACATAACCAGCCTTAGTCTCAATTCCACACCCATCAAAGTTTTGTGATTTACAGAACAAATCTAGTACAAAAACCGGTTTTAAGTGGAAGTGGAATTGAGAACAAGGCTGAAAGGTTTTCTAAATAAATTTCAAATGCTGAATGCTAATTTTAGTATATCTAAATATGTCCTATCCAGCTCCATTTCATCCTGTGTATTATGGTGTCGACACTTCCATATTCGCTCGTTTAAGTAGCTCAGAATTCCGTATTCTGTCAGGCCAGAATATGCAGTAGATGTGTCGCAGGCAACGGTTTCAGTGTTGCCATTTTAGCTATTTAGTTGCTAGATCTACCATTTTTGAAAGTGGAAATGCTTATAAGTTTTTGGAAATGCTATTAGCTATAAATCTAGCAACTTTAAAATTATGTTAAGCTATTTTTAGCAATTTTTAAGACGAAGTGCGAAATAACGCCTATTAAATTGGTATGGAACACTTGCTATAGAAATTCTCCTGAGTAAAAAGTCTCAGAAGTGATTTTCGGAGTGATAATTATATAATTTAAGGCATAATCATTGGAAATTGCTTTAGTTCATGAGTGATTTCGGTAGAGATTCAAGAGATTTAGTACTTCACTTTATGCCTAAAAAGCATTGCCTGTACTAGATTCATGACCGAAGAGCAAGTAAGTGAAGCCATGTTTTTAGTACCAACTTTTCAAATCAGCGCTAATTTCAGTACTGATTCGGTACTGAGCCATCTGAAGGGTTCTATCCACAGTAGTGATAGTGCAATGAAAACATTCAGGGTGTCTTCAGTCTTTATATTCTTTCGAAGAAATTGACTACTATGAATTGATAATGAGCAAAAAAAAACTCAAAAATTGCTGACGAAGTCACTAATTCTCAGTACTGAGATCAGCATTTTTTGTTTTTTTGTTGTACCTAGATTCGGGTTTGGCTCGGACTCCAAAAAAGAGAGATTGTGAATTCATTGCAGGACTCTGTCCTTTTTGAAGAGTTTGTCAGTCTTAGCACCTTGAAAAGTAATTTTGGTAATTGTCAAGTATTGAAACCTGTGCTCAAAAAATTCCAAAATAATTCCTTGGATACACCGCAAATTATAAAGAATTATCATGCGGAAAAATTCAAAAATACTATTTTCCAATTTTTAGCTATTTATTTTCTAGCAAATTTTCATCTTGGATCCTTATAATGGCGGTTTGCAGACCTAATTTAAAGTATTTTTGTATTCGAAACTCATTACAAATTAATTTTTTACAAGTATCTGTTGGACTTAAGTCCAGAAACAACAGTTTTTTAAGTTTTTATTTTAGCAACTTTTTTTATTTTTAGCTATTTCTAGCAATTTTTTTTTAAATCTAGCAACTTTTTAACCTCATGTTCTGGCAACACTGAACGGTTTACAAATAAGCCTCAATGGTTGGTAGCCAATTAAATAAATACAAGATAAGAACATGAGCTCAGCAGCCGTGTCAGTACCTTGGCAAAATGAATCTGCTGCATGTGTAGCAATAAGGGAGAATGAAACTATTACACAAACAGAAACCGCTAAAATATTTATACAAACATTATCTGGCGTTTGCCTTGTTCTCCACCCCCATTTGCTCATCACATCCAAAATAATTGTCAACAATATATTCCTGAGCTGTGCAATAGCTGATTTTCGTTCTACACACGCCTTAGAAACGCCGCTATCGGTACGCCGCTATCTATACAAAGTGTGGATTTTGTTCAAGTTGGTGGATACACAACAAACGAAATCGTAAACAGAAAATTCCTGGCACAATTTTTTTCATATGAACTTTGGCAGGAATTTTTTGATGTTGCGTTGCTGGATACTCGGCCTTAGGAAATTATTTTTTGATGCCAGTCAGATAAAGTATTCGTGCCAAATTGGATTTCCTCATTTATTTTCAATTGAAGAGAAATGGAAAAATTTCTTGAACAAATATCTGCAAAACTTTTTACACAAGAACTATTTTGATTAGGGGTTAGCTTCAATATATAATGAGGGTCTAAGAAATGGTCATATAGCAAAACATTATTATCAAAGAGACTTGTCGTGGGCTTTCAATATGTTTCAATATACAACAAATATTCTAGACCAGAATCTTTTATTTTTATTAAGCTAATAATTAAGTCAAATAGCTTAAGAGCCCTCCAAAACTAAGTGCTCGTTGTGTGGTCTAGTAGTTAAACTCAAAACCGAAACTGTACCGGTACACTGCTGACAAGCACAAACAATTAATAGTATCTGTTGCGGACGCAGTTCTTGGTTTGAGTTTCAATCGGTTCTGGTTCTAGTTCCGGTTTGAAATGAAGTAAGTATTCACATTTCAGAACTGACAGGCAGTCCAGTTTTAGAACTGCTGTTAGCGGGATCGTTTCTCATTTCTTCGCATACCGCTAGCGAACAGATCTGCCTACTTTGCCATACTCTGCAGTCACAGTTGAAACATCCTAGCTTTCATTAGCTTCTGTTGGACTTTGTTGTTAAGTTTTTGCATTATGCGTGAGCTGTTTTGCGTTACCAACTTGGTGTGCAAGTGAATATACCTTTTCTTCTCTGGTTTTTGGCTGCAAGCATATAAAAATTTACTAACGAGCTGTGGGCCAGAACAAGGCGAAAGCAGACACCCAGGCAGCAGTCAGCAGGCAGTTTCCTGGCCAGAAATTACATCCTCCTTGTGCTTCTCTGACTCAAACGAGTTATGCGCATTTGCCCGCGAGCCCAGAGATTTGCGTTGCTCAGTCTTTTTATTTTTTTGCTCTTTTTTTTCTTTTATTTCACTTATTTCATTTTCTTTTTTATTTTGGTGCCCCGTTTGCAGTTGGAGCAGCATCCAGGGGGTGGCAGGTATCCATAAACCTCAAGGCGTACGTCATTTTGTTTACATAAAATCAACGCGAAGCTCAAAGTGGAGACAAGTGGGCATGTAGGAGAACTGTTTGGCTAAAGGAAAAGATTCCGGCTAAAGAACATTATGCCATTACATTTGCATAATTATTGTTCTTATTTTGAGAAAGCGCGCGCGCTCGCGTGTGTGTGCGCAAATGTTTACATACATTTTGCATTTATTTGAATTTCAACAGACGCTCCCAGCTAATAAATAAGTGTGGCGATACACTAAGAGAAATTGAAATATCAAAACAATTTACACTTACGTGTTACGTGCCTTGAATCCAGATACATTTATGTTCTTGTGTTTAAAGTGGAATTGTATATCAATAAGTTTCTTATCATAAATTAATATTAGAGTTCCCGTAATGTTTTCAAAAGCTAACATATCAGATAGATAGATCTTTAGAGTGTACCCTTCGACAATGAAAAATTTGTGAAACCTGTGATTTTTCTAGTAAAGAATGTATCAATGTTAGACCTAGCTCTTAATTTGTACCTACTTATGCCAAACTAACAACACGTCCAAGTAATGAAAACTTAAAAAATTTTTAACTTCGGATGATTTTTAAGCAACTTTCTTTTTGGCACCTCAATTGTTTTTGTGTCACTTCACATCAAATTAACTTTCTAATCACAGCCCCACAAAAAATAGTCTACTAGGCGTTCGTAATAAAATTTCACCGAACTCGCCTCATAAGTCATTTTTTACTTTCTTAGTTGATTTATTCTCATTCTTGCATTTGGCAAAAATCGGAAATACGGTACCTCACCACAAAAAACGGCCGAAACCATTTGACAAACTTTTTATTTTTGCCGTACTTTTGATTAACCTCCGGGCGCTAAAATCGATCTTTCTTCAACAAAAAACAACAAATCAAAATATTTCAATAGTTTAATCAGAACTTTAATACACCATCGTCTCGAAGAAAATGCATATATTCGTTGCACAATATTCTTATAAACAAGCACGCCTTTTGGTTGGTTGAGAACTCATTGCGTTGTTTGACCCTTTACTTTGCAACGTAAAACAGATCAAGTTTATTTTCAAATTTTGCCACGCCCCTCCCGCCCCCGCAACTTAGAAGAAAACGTCGTATCTCCGTCAGTTTTATATATTGAAGGTTATAACCTTGTGGACATATTTTTAAATCAAGATTATTTATCGATACGCCAAAGGAATGGTAAAGATCGGATGAACGGTTTTCGACTTATAAGGAAAAGAAACAAATATGGGCAGCACCGGTCGCAACACTTCACGGGTACAGAGTATGTTATAGTCGGGCTTGACCGACTTTCTTTCTTGTTAAATTTCAAGTAGTTGGCTTAGACGCGTTTTAAAGTCACAAAATTTGACAAAAAGATACTATGGCCATAGAAAAAATTAATTATAATTATTAATTCATTATTAGTCCAGTCAAAATATAATTTTTCAATGCATGAAGTATAGACCAGCCAGATTTTTCATATATGGTAGGGGACTGTCTAAAAGGCTTAAGTTCAATTTTGTGTCACTTTGTGGCATTGGAAACGGCCGCTATATTGCAAAACGCGAATTGTTCCATATCTCTGAAATTATTGCTTTTAGACAAAAATTTTCAATAAGGTAATTTTTTTATCTTTGTTTTTAAATATATCCACAAATTTTGCTGTGCGGGCAATGGTTTTCACGATCAAAAATGCATTTTGCACCTTTTTCCCATTTTTTTTGTTTCCGGTGTGACCAACGCACAGTTGTCACATAATATCAATAAAAGAGCATAAAATTTGCAACAGCTTTCACATATAACATTTAGCTGTGCGACAATGCGTTACAAAACTATAGCATCACTATCTTTGAATCGACCCGTTTTAAGCCTGTAACAGTTCGACAAAATAAAATAAAAATTAAACTTTTTTGAAAAACCCAGGATGTGACCCTTAAACTCTGATAGAAGGGACTATTGTGAGCATCACCTAAAACCCAGATTTTCGCTTTCTATGGGTACTGTTGACTAGCAAGACACAGCGACAACAACTTTAACTCAATTGTTGATGGTTGAAGAAAAAAATCTACAAAATTCAGAATATACGAACTGTGTCATTGGGAACGCAATATCAAAAATTCGATTTGTTCGTACAATTGGTTAAGGTAACTCCACAAGGGGACAAACCTAAATTCACTTTTTTCCCCATTTTTCTTGTTTCCAATTGTACATACATCGGAACGTATTACAAGAAAACGCAACCCTAAGTTTCGTGGCCCCTCAGATAAGATGAGATGACTTTAAAGCGCTTGATTGATGCACAAATAAAGCAACATCTACCGCTTACTCCGGTGTGAGGTGTCCCAGCAAGGCCACTCATTGATCGAGAAGGTGCAGCTGAAGTTCTCAATCGGCTTAGTTGTGCTTTCCTTTGCCTTTACTCAAAAAGGTGGTGCTCGTACTCGTACTTGTACATATGAAATTTTCTGATTCGTTTTCTAAAATTATCATCAGTAAAAATGTTATAAAAAAAACGAGCATTAAGCATGTTAATTAACAACGGGAATGCCCAAACGAAAAGTCATTAATATTCTAAGACTATCTTCGCTTTTTTCTTGTCTCTTTTTTTTTTTGAAATGAACGTAAAAATATTTATGAACTTTAATCATAAAATTGAATCAAAGCTTAGGCATGAAGTAAATCATAAAAAATGAGAAATAATTCAAATAGAATGCCACCAACTAGTCGGTTGCCAAGGAAGCACCAGCAGACGAATCCTGTGGCCGTGCTTCCGTTTGTCAATAAACGACATTTTATTATTTCTCCCTTCGCTGTTTGCCCTGCTGCTCGCTGGCTCCGCTTTCCCCATTTTTCAGTTCGGTTTTTGTTCGTTTTCCCGTCCCGGTTTATCGTTTCACTTACAAAGCGGCGCGCACTTTACGCTGATTGCTCGCTGGCGCAAACATTTTTCTTGCTGTGTCCCTTTGTTTTCCATTTCCAGCTGCTGCTGCTGCTGCTGGTGCTGGTGCCTGGTGACTATGGGATACGGATACATGGCTCGGCATCGATATCATTGAGTTTATTGTTACTTCCTTTTGCAATTATCGTTGTTAGCCAGTGCACACAGGCAAAAATGGCCACCATCGTCATCGGCATCACCATCAGCAGCAGCAGCAGCAAAAATGTCAGCCGCCACTTCATTGTTTTGCGCGGATTAACTTCATTCGCCGTTGCCCTTTTGTGTGTGTGTGTGTGTGTGTGGGTGAGTGTCAAATGCTCAAATTAGTTAGCGCCAAACCAGAAAAAAAGGTGGTGTCACATAAATCAGCAGTGGGTCTGGTTGGCCACTCAACACAAAAAAAAAAAATCAAAAAAAGATATCTTAAAATTTCTATGTCCTGCGGTTTATGATCTCTGCCACTTTCTCAAGTTTCTTATGTCAAATAAACATTAAGTTCAGCTACTGTTTCTACGCCAGAGATTAGGCCCGATTATCATTCGGCTAGAACAACTGCCCTGCCAATAATTGTGTGGTTGGTATTTGAAGTTAGTCGGTAGGAGTTCTCTGTGTTTCAATACAACTAAGTTGTGAGTGTTGCACCTTGTTATTTGATGCCTCAAATCAAACTTGGTTTAAGTAAGCTATCGAAGTTATTATATCAAACACAAATCATTGCTGCAGTGTGATTAAACCTTGTTAACGACGCTATTTTACGACGAATTTTGTGTAATTGTGCACCCTGTGGCTTTAACTACACTCAAAAAACTTGCAGAGTTTCAGATCAATCGGGATAGTGTTTATACCGTTTTGTACTTAAAAGTACTTGAATTATGTATGAAACATTCTAAAATAGAATTGAGAACACACGTTCTTAAATCAAGAGATTTCGTACTTAAAGTACGAGTAAGTTGAAATATTTAAGAAAAGCAATTCTTAGTTCAAGTATAAAATATCTTGGACTAGTTTGTTGTGTGATATTGAGAGTAATAATTTGTATTGCTATAAAATTCTCTAAAGTCGAATACCTGGGTTTCATGTTCATGTTTCTAAGCAGTTCCTGCCACACAAATATCAGTCGAGCGCGCTTTATCAAAGGTTTGTTTTCTCCTGCCAAAAAACCAGTAAAGGTGAAAATAATTTGAAAAGCGATTTTCAAAATTTTGACTTTGAAACCCAATAACTTCGTTGTTTATTGAACGATCCCGACTAGAAAGGTGAATATTAGGGTTTTGAAAATTGGTCAACATTTACTCTTTTTATTTGGGCAACCATGAGCCTTTGTTTTTAATTTTTGGTCAACTTAGAACCGGAATACAACAACAAACGAATCAACAAAACAATAACAAGTATTTTTTTAACTTTAATTCAACCGATTGCCTAACGAATAAAAAAAAACCGCTTGTAAAAATCACTTTTATTTTTTCTTTAATTTACAAATGAATGTTAATTTTTTTGTTTTTATTTAAAAAGAGTTGACAAATTAGCTGTCAACATACTAAAGAATATTAAACCTAATCCAGCCTCCGACCGGATTGGAAGAATATTTTTACGATGTGCTCCGACTCACATCAAGTGGGCGGAGGCAAAGATTTACATTTGTTGAGTCGATAAGTATAACAAAATATTAGAAACATTAACAACCAAGGAACCCTCAGAACTTAACAAATGGTATAAATCATTATAAAGCATACATATGATACAAAACGGGTCGTGAGATTAAAAATTAGATCTACTTATATGTTAGAAAATTGGCCGGAACTGTCGTGTCGGTCTAGAAGGGATCGGAAATTTAATTTGACTTATAAGAAAACTAGAGTCAATGTGCCCATGTATTAGTTTATGAAGGAACATAACTCCATGGCAGGTTCTACGATCCTGTAGAGACGGTAGACTTAAAAGGCGAAGCCTATCCACATATGATGGCAAACGACGGTGGGGTTCCCAGTTTAATCCACGTAAGGCAAACAGGAGAAATTGCTTCTGCACCGACTCAATAAGGTCCTGGTAAATTGCATACTGCGGAGACCATACGCATAAACAATACTCGAGTATTGGTCGAACAAGTGAGACGAAAAGAAGCTTAGTGGTGTAAGGGTCATCAAACTCTATAGACCAACGCTTAACAAAAGCCAACACCCCTTTCGCTTTGCTAACGATGATGCCGATGTGATCCGAAAAGTTCATGTTATGGCTGAATAAAACGCCTAGGTCTGTCACTACATGTATGCGCTCGAGGTTGTGCGGGCCTAGACAATAGTTACCCATAAATGGGGTAGAACGGTAAAAAGACATAAAACAACATTTAGAGGGGTTAAGGTTCAACAAATTGTTGGTGCACCAAGAATATAGGTGGTTTATGTCATTTTGTAATAAGAAATGTGAATTCTGGTTCTTTAGTTGCTTAAAGATTTTGACATCGTCAGCATACATCAAAACTTTAGAGTTCACAATGACAGATGGAAGGTCGTTTATAAATAAAACCAAAAAGCAAAGGTCCAAGTTGGCTACCTTGGGGAACTCCGGAAGTGACGTTAACATGTTAAGAGAGAGTGTTGTTAAATAAGACTTTTGACAAGTACATTGAAATCGAGTTTATTAAGGGGTTAGGGAAGCCGAAGAGGGACAATTTTTTTAAAAGCAAAATCGGTGAAGATAACATCTGATTGATTTTTCAGCTTAAATCCGTCTCTGATTATGGAAGTAAATTCGAGAAGAATTGTTGATGTGGACCGGCGCTTCATAAACCCGTGCTGTGATAGAGACATAAGAGAGCTACACTAGTACAAATAGCTTGGGTATGGCACAAAGTTTAGCAATCCCACGATAGTTTTGAATATCAGATCTACATCCTTTTTTATGAAGAGGTAAAATAAGGGATTCCCTCAGATATCAGGAAAAAAGCTATGTTTTAGGAAAAGTTGAAATATTTTAGTTAGTGGTTCACATAAGGCGGAGGCACAATGCTTGAGAACACAGCTGGGAACATTGTCCGGACCAGATGAATAGGAAGTTTTTACGAGTTTAAGATTCTCATACACTGTGCTTTCGTCGACTATTGGCATGAAAATGCCTTTAGAGTACGGTAAAGAGTAAGGGTAAGTAAGTAAGTTAAGGTTGTATTTTCTGCGTGACCCGGCAATTATTTTATCTGATAATTAATCTGACCTTTTTTCTCTGAATTTTTAAATATTACTAAAGCCCAATTTACACGACCTGATCTATCAGCAGAGTTTTCGTCTGAGTATCTGTCAGCGCGTGTAAGCAGGCTTCTGAGTAGCCATCTGGCCTACTTAGCTGAGCGCTCAGGTGTAAAAGAACCGGCTCAAATTTAACAAACCGCACATCAGAGCGCTCAATGAACCATCAGTTTTTTAACTGGCTCAACTTAGCTTCTGAGGAATGTGTAAACGATGAACTGAGTTGCTCAGCTGAGTTTTTTGACCTTCAGGTCAGCTAAGTTTTAGACATTCAGGTCTGAAAAACTCAGCTCAGCGATCAGGTCGTGTAAATTGAACTTAAGCATTTTAATTTCGATGAATTGAGCCAACGACCATTATATTTCTCCCATTTGTTTTTTACATTGAAGCTCACCTTAGCACATAAGATAAATTCCAATACGCTTATTTTTTTATGTGAAACATCTCCAGCTTCGGAACGAAAGATATTGCTAGGGGGCATCACGCTCACATTGTCACAACAAACTAAATCATAGCATTTTCCAAAGCAATCACTAATTCAGACTTTGAAAAATTACAACACGCTGGAAAATGCTCAACTCCATTCGACGTCACAACTTGCAGTAGCTGAAATCAAGAGAATTGCCCCCGCTGAACATTCTGACAAGCAGGGAAAATTTCGATTTATTATCAATTTAGTCACTTGACTACCATTCGATATGATCAGGGTCAATATGTGATTTCGTGATTTTGTTACACAAAATACATGTTCCATGTTTTCATAAATGTGCATATAAAGCGCAACAACAGCACAACTTAAGTTATTTAATGGGCTTTGTTCACAAACTTTTATGAAATGCAAAAATTGCAACAACGGAGAACGAAGGAAATTGCACAAACAATATGTTTCACATTAAAGCCGCTTGAGTGTTAATCACACTCACAAATCCAATTTCAAATTGCGAAACTCTAAAGTCTTTTGAATAAGTTGAAGTGAGCTCTGTGAACCTCAGCCGAAAAAAAGAAAGTCGTTTCTTAATTTCTGGGATTTGGGTCTGGAATAAACAAAATTTTTACTATCACATTTTTGCTTCTGATTTGTTTTCGGATTGGTTGAACTGGTTCTCAGCTATGCAGGATTTTTGCAGCGCCTGCAAGGCCCTTCGATGAATGCATGCATTCTTGACCTTTCTGGATAGTAAATATTTGCCTTGAAACACCAAACCAGTGGCTTGGTTTAGTTTAGCATTATCAAGCTAAACATTTTTTCCTACATCATAAGATCTGGTTTTTCTGACACAAACCTACTCCTACCAGGAGATTAACCAAAAAAATTAGCTTTCGCTTCATTCAACATCATTTGGTTTTTCTTCAATACTCGCATTAAGCCACCGCTCGTGGCAAGCAAAGTCCAAGCAACCGGAAAAAAAAAGTTCATCATATCAAGTTCAGGCATTAACCAAATGGCAAAATCCAAGCAAACGCAAACAAAACGCCGTTAATATGGCATTTAGTTGCTGCTGTTGTTGCTGTTGTGTCTGTATTTGTTGTGGGCCAACATCTGTGCCATGTGCTTAAGTTAATTATTATCAATTAATAGCTAATCACGATAAATGTGCAAGGACGCCCCTTAGCTGCGGCAGGGATGGGAAAGTTGGTGGAACTGGGACAAGGCAACAACGCAACAAATGGCCGTGCGAGCATTAAGATATGAAGCACCCCCCACTGGCACATATCCTGTTGATTTGTCACACGTCGCGTATGAGCAATGTCTTGCATGGCCCATGTTAAAACACGCATACGCACTGTTGTGGTCAGGCACTTAACACTTTTCAAGGCAAACTACATTAGTGAGGGGGAAGCAATTAACCATCAAATTGAATGGAAATATCTGGATCGATTTAGTTTTCATTAAACGACAGTGTCAGAGCAAAACAGCGTACGATTTGCATTTAAAATAATCTAAACATAAATACGCTGCTACAACAAAGATCACAGCCTCTCAACTATTGATTGAAAGCTAGGAAATATGGGCAAATTCTCAGCTTCAGATAGTCAAAAATATTGTCGTTAGATTTCAATGAAATCTATATACAAAATATTTACTAGCTTATAGTAAATATTTACCCAATTTTAGAAGTCTCAGTCCTATTATAATAAATTAGTTTTCTGAAATATTTGGCGAATTTCATAATTTTAGGGCGATTTTGGCTGTTTATTTTTGGATTAACTTAACTAGAACATATCTACCCCAAAAAATGGGACTATTAATTGCAAAATCCTACCTGATCCCCTCCGTATATTACGGGGTAGTGTTTAACGCAGCGATGCCCAGCCTTATGCTCTTTCGATACGTGTTGTTTTTGTAATTGCCCTCGATGATAGGAAGTCAATGATTGTATACATTCAGGGCGCGAGGTATAGAAAACGACACACATGCAAACGATTTCGTGTGTGTGCGTCGCGTAGATCAGAAACCGGGTTTGTTCTTTTTGTTGATTGGCGCAAGCAAACTGACCAACAACAATATCATGTGATTTTGTTGTTGCCTTACCCAATTTGAATGTGCTTTTCTTTTTTGAGTATTGCTGAGTGCTCTGCCCTATGCTTTTTTGGGCATGCCTGGTTTAATGTATAATGTGATTCCTTTCGTTTAATTTAATTGCAAGGCCTGTTTATAACATAAGGCCGAGAAATCCATATACTGAATTTGAAAAGCCACCGTTCAACCTCAGCTTCAAATATATCTCTTTGGGGTCTAACCATGCTTCACAAAATTATTAACACTTAGGAACCATCGTATCAATACTCAATTAGCTATGATCCTATTTTTACTTTCGCACAAGTTTGGCGATTCGGAGGCCAACTTAAATCGCAAAACTTTTGCGAATGGGAAAGTGGTAGATGGCTTTATGTTAAGTGCGTCAAAAACCAAGATATCTTGCTTGTGTTAAGAACTGGCTAGCAGCCTCTGATCCTCAATTCCTAATTCACGCCTTTCGACTCTGGAACCAACTTCCTTAGACCATAAAATCAATTTCAAGCACATCTCAATTTAAGACCTGATCTCAGGTGCGCGAAAAATAAATTTTTATAACGAAGTCTATATAAAACAAGGAAGAAAGTCAAGCCAAGCCGACTATATTATACTCTGTACCAGTTGGGGTCGCCGCTCGCATTTGCTCCCGATTATATTATATAAAATCGGTATTCAGGGAATACCACGAGGAGGCCATTGCAATATCAATGGGGTCGATATATGAATAAAGACCTACGAGTCGACTTGAGTTGCTTAAATACTTGTCATTTAAGGTGCTGTTACATACTTTTGCACAAACTTGTTATACTCTATGTACCTTTGGTACAGAGTATAATTAGGAGTGAGAGGGAGAGAGAGAGGATTGGCACGCGGCGCAGACAAAAAAAACCTTTGCATTTGCCACAGCTAGAGATGGGCGTACATCGAAAACTACGCGGGACTCCGGAGTGACCAGAATGACTTAACATCATTGTGATTGCTTGATATTATGTTAGAATTAAAGAACTAGACTATTTTTATATTTATTCGCCGCCTGGGTAGTATAAATAGGATTTGCAAATGGCTTGTTGGTGTGACAGCAACTGAAAGTGTACTGACGAAGGCTTTGCCATGGCGGCAGCCGAAACGGCCGTCTACACAGCCACAGCTACTGTTCATGTTCAAATGTATTCTCTGTTGAATTTTCTGGTTGATTATTGAACTATAGTCAAACCTCGACTTTGAGCCTGTTAACATTCACAAAATAGGTCGTTAAACCCATATTCAGGTATTATTTGCAATTTAAACAGTCCTCGTCTTAGTAGTCAGATGGGTATCGGGCGATATATTTGTCCCGCGACCATCTCTAATTTCTGTCTCTCAATATTGTATATGTGGGAAAGGGAAGGGGGGAAAATGAGAGCGTCCCAGTTAGCTGCAAGAATCCAATTGGATCTAATGAGTTAGCCATAGCTGTTAGGTTTTGTATAGGATTTCGTTGTTGGAATTACTCAGACAATATATTTGCAGGCTTAATTCATTTAAAAGGTGGAATTTTTGGCGGGGCGGGGTCATCACACCCACAACGATCCAATATGAATCGTTAAATAAAAATTTGTCCTAAAATATTGTTGGCTATCACTTTGCTGTGTAGTCGTTGCTCATATATACATACATCTACATACATATGTATGTGTTTTGCTGCTGCAGCAGCAGTTTGCTCATATCTTTACTACCGTTTATCCGATCTTTACCATTATTTTGGCAAACAAAAATTTTTATTAGAAAATATGTCTAGAAGGTTCAAACCTTCTAGATATAACGTTATTCGCAAATTGCGAGGGCGGGAGGGGGCGTGTCGCATATTGAAAATAAACTTGATCTGCCTGCAAGTATAAGAAGCATAAGTCCCATACATGTCAAACCTCTATCTCTTACCATCTCTGAGATCTGTGCGTTCATACGGACGGACTGACGGACATGGCTATATCGACTCGGCTGTTGATGCTGATCAAGAATATATATACTTTATGGGGTCGGAGATGCTTCCTTCTGGCTGTTACATACTTTTGCACAAACTTATTATACTCTGGTATGTACCTTTGGTACAGAGTATAAAAAGCTGCGGCGGAAACTTTCGATAGTTGACATATCGGTAGCGCTGTGGTTCGTGTGTGGACTGAAAAACAGCAGAAAGTTACAAACGCGAGTACAAAATTGCGTTTGTAAGGGAACTCTTAATACATTGCAGTGAAAAGTTCGTGGGAAAGTGTTGGCGCGAAACTCAAAATAGTGGCCTCCAGTTTGAGCAAATGAATCTTAGCGACACCGTGTACTGGGAATATGCTCAGAGAGAACCCCCTCCGATATGTCTTTGGAGAGACGGGGAGTCATATTGACTCTCACAGCCATGCTCCCGTTTTCGCATTTGCAAAAGTTTATTGAAGTTTGTTTCATCGTGTAAAGCCAAATGCAATTCAAATACAAAAATTTCTGGTATTGAGTTCGAAAGCCAAAAAAAAATATGGAGTCTATGCTTTGCTAATGGAGTGATGGTCCGGACCTCTTTTTGTGCCGATCCCAAGTAGGATACTTTGTACGGAACTTTGAGAATCCTGGATCAAATGTTCAATTATATTTTTCAATGTTAACAAAAAAGTCTTATTTAATGAAGTAATGTTTATAGGTAATTCACTTCATTGAATAAACTAATGATTCTTCAGTAACGGTTTCTTTATATATATCTCTGTTAAGAAAAGCCCTCGTACCAAGTTTTAATAATCAAAATTATATAAATTTTGCTACTATAAGTAGAGACATTTAAGCACTGATTATCAGCTCAGTACACCATAAAAGTAAATGTTAAAGGACATTACTTCCCATTGCTTCACAACTCCATGCTTAAAATCAATTTCATCATAAAGACTTCAAATTTAAAAACATGGCACCCGCCGAATTTCAGTATATAATCTATACACAGGGAACAGCAAATGTTATCTTGGGGTAACCTTTCAGCCCAAATTTTAGTTTTTGAAAAATATTCAATTCTGAACGAAACTGCCAAAACTGGAATAGCAGGTTGGGTCTTGATTCCAAATTCGATTGATGGGAATATGGTAAAGGTAAGGGAGCCGCTGGGTGTTGTGAGCCATCCGAATTATGGCCACGAAAAAATAAATTACAGCTTTTACATTATGTCAAGTTTCTCTCTTCTTATTACCTAACTTTTGACCAGCGACCGATCAGTGCTTTAAGTTTACCACTCTCGATATAAAGTTTTTCTTTTTCGTCAAGTGAATGTTACACAGCCACAGCTACTGTTCATGTTCAAGTATTCCGTTAAATTTCTGGTTAATATTGAACTAAATCAAACACCGACGAGCCTGCAACATTCACTTTGACTAAATCAAAACCGGTCGTTAAACCCCTATTCGATATGCAGTTTTTCTTTTTCATTTTTGACTTGTTAATATTAATCAAAAATTTTATCGGAATCAAAAAAGTAAGTATGACAGAAATATCTTTTATCAATTGCCTTTTTGACCTAAATATGAATTTGTGAAAAAAATTTTGTTCAGGATTTGTGGCGTAAATAAAAAAAAAGTGATAAATGGGGTGTTGTGAGCCAATTTGTTTTGTTTGTGGATTTGACTTTCGAATGGAATGTTGCAATGATAGGCAAAAAGGCAGAAGAAAAACAGCCCAGGACCATTAAAAAAGAAAGACAAGCAAAAGAACAGACACCAGTAAAACGTGCTCGTAAATAGAAGAAATCAAGCCGAAGACAACTTTTCATAGAAATTTTTGATTTCAGAAAATGAAAAAAATGTTTCCATATGTTCATATCATTAGTTGTTGATTTCTTGAGAATAATTGAATTATAATTTCCACCCGACCTTGAGACAGCTAAAACTAGCACTTCTGACTAAAATCCAACTGGTGACTCGGAACACCCCACAAATCTGCGAAATGTCAAAAAATCACATTTTTTTCCAAGTGAAATGAAAAAATTTCAAAATTGTTTTTTCAAAAACTAATGATGAGCCAAGTTACACGCATCTTTAAGCTAAAATACAAAAATTACAAAATGAAATAATTTTAATTTTTAGCGAAGTTATTTTTGAAAAACCAAACTATGTTCACAACACTACTGATTTCCAAAAGCTATTCAAGAATCGTATAGAGTTTTTGTAACATCAAGAAAGTCGATAGCACAAACTGTTTTTTAGCTATTTTCAAATGAAATAACAATTGGTATCCTATTACAAAATGCACATACATTTGGCTTAAACACCATGAGAAATTGTAGACAAGAGGAATACAGAATAACTTTGTGAAATGCATTACTTGAACATGATTCTCGATGAAGCACGGAATGTAAGCTGGCAAGTCATAGGAGCAAACAAATATGGAATAATGTGACTACACTTAATCATCTTTGAAAAATATATACAAATCGACCATTGATCAAACCCTTCACTTCCAGATTTCCACTTTCACTTAACCATTAAATAAAACAACATAAAGTTCCTCGACTTACTTGGTGGCACACGTTGAATTTGTGTCGCAATTTGTTTTGCGTTCTTTTCCTACTTCGAATGGAACTGATTCTCGTTTTCCTCTTATTTTGTACACAAATTTTTCTGCACTTGTTTCAAAATTGCATAAATTTCACAAACACTTTACACTCTTGTTAATCAACAAAAAAAATTGAAAAAAATTTTTAAGAAACTAAACTTGACCGACATTTGAAATATTTGAACTTTGAGATGAGATTTTTGTGTACGAGTCTCCAGCAGCTTGTTGATTGAGTTGGTAAAAGGATTTTGGAGTACTTTGTAAACTTTAGTTCGTGTTTTTTTTTTTTTTGATTTTTGTTTATGGTTTTTTTTTTGTTGTTGTCTATGGTCCTTGATTGTTTGATAGGTTTTTTGATTTGATTGATTTGCTTTGATTTAGCTTGGCTGACTGGCTGGCTGGCTCTGCTCTGATGGTGGGTCCGTGCGGCACGTGCGAACACGTTCAGATTTCATAACCAACTGTCGAGTCTTGGCCAACAGCGGAAGGATTCAAGCAGCCGACACGAAACAAGTTCGTGGCAGCCAAACGAAGGCGGGCCGAGCACTTTCGAAGTTGCCGCACGGCATTTGGTTGCTGTTAGACATTTGGGCGCTGGGCCAGTGGTCCAGCACTCTCTTAGGGCGGCGCTCGCTCTCTCTTAAACGAAGAGCCTGGTAGCACACTTTTTAGCACAGTTTCGGGAGGAAGGGAAACCTTTAATTCGCATTAAAGCAGCGGCGTGGCCGCCACACGCCAAGTTCGTGTTCAAGTGTTGCACATTATGGAGCTGAAGCCAGGCATAAAACTTTCACCATTAGCCGCGTTAATGTGCCGCACGGCAAATTCGTCAGCTGGCCGGCCATTGGGTGCAAGGACAGCGCCCAAGTGGAGGCTTAGCGAAAGTTTTATCGACACTTTCGCCAGTCGAAAAATGTATGGACACATCATAGCCATTGCCAGCGCATAAACAACCAACTCAGCACAAAACACACACAATTTACGCAGAAAATGAATATCTCGGAAGGAGCGCGGGAGCGGGGAGCGGGGAGGAGTGGCTGGAGACTTATTGAAAAATGGAAAACAATTTAACGGATATCAGTGGAATCTGTGCCCGCTTCATTCTGTTCTGTTCTGTTCGTTGACTTTGAAATTCGAAGCTGCCTCCAGGCATGCTTTTTATCGCTGATAATCCATACTTTTTTTTATTGGACGGGGACGATCTTGATTAAATTTGACACACTTCGAAAGCAAAGTGACGTGTTGTTAGGTCCTTGGGCCATTAGCCCCTCTTACTAGCATGTCAATAAGTCTTTATGAAATCAGAAATCAGAACCTGCATAGGTCTCTCAAATGGTATACAAATCAGCATCATTTATCGAATGAGTTGAATCAAATTTCGCCTTGACTTTCCTCCTGATTGCATCTAAATATGAATTTCTAGTCATAGTTACACAAAATTTTAGACTCGTTGATTTATAGCTCATGCCTTAGATGCCTTAGAATCATCGCGATTCTGATACTATGGTTCATTGCAAGTATTTTTGCCCAAGGAACCATACCTCTTAAATCAATTTCGAGCCTGCGAAAATGACAATGAAGATATTTTCATATTTCTACGCGAACTACTCCCTCAGTTTGGAAGCAATCGAGCTGAAATATTGCACAGAGTACTTTTTTGGGTAGAAGTTACGAAGTTATTGCACAAATCGACAAATCTTTGACTTTCCTAATATAATATATATAAAACTAGCAATATTTTTTTAAATATTGAGCGCTGGATCTGTCTAAAACTCGTTTGGACACGCCAGCCAGCGATTGAAAGTGTCTTTCCCTTCCTTGTATGTGTAACGGAATTTTCGGAACTGGCAGCGGTGGATCATCGATTTCTAGATAGTGATCTAGATGTCCAAAAGCAATGCTTAGAGTAAATGGTTGTTCGAATATGCTTGATTTATCTTTAATGTCAATCATATTCGTATAGTCCGAGCAATTGAAGTTTATTCACAATTTGTCTTACACCACAAAGTTGTAAAACTTAATATTAAAGTAAATTGGCGTATACACAGAGGGAAAAAACCGAGAACATTGGACTCAAAATGAGCACATTCGGTCACAAAAACTAATCATGACCGGATTTTCTCACTTTAAGAACACTTTCTCACTTCAAGAACTTTTTTTGAGCACGCAATTTCTTGATGTGAGTTGATATGTTCCGTGTTTGAGAACATTTCTTGTTTCTTTATTGTCTAATCATCCTAGCGCAACAAGTATATAATACTTTTAATTAAGAGCGCTAGTCACAAAACAAATTTAGTATCAAACATTTATAGTCCCTACTTAAAAATTGTCTTAAATCTAAATGTTTAATAAATATATAATTAGTAGACATCGGATTTTAGGTTTTTTTTTTTGTGGTCCAAAAAATTCGAAATTTTGGCGTTTGACTAATATAAATATTGACAATTTTTAAAGATGATCATATCCAAAATATGCTTTTTTTTAGGTAAAAAAGCATATGCTAAAAATAGGTCAAAAATAGGTCAAAATAGGTCAAAAATAGGTCAAAATAGGTAGTAGGTCAATTTAGGTCAAAATTCAACAATTTTTCAATATGAGATTTTTGATTTGGAACACAACGGGGGCGGTTCCCCGGCGCGAGGCGAAAGTATCGGTAAATTTTCCGATGTCGCATTCCATTCAACGTTCCACTCGAAAGATTAGTATTTTCCACAACGTTCGATACAATTGTAGGGAAGCGTTTATTGCGCCTCAATTCGGAAAGAAAAAAAAAAAAAAGGAAAACTATTGTTTATTGGTACCGCCTCTCCACATCACACGACCTAAGTGCCTTTTATTCTGTTCTTACACTCGTCTTGGACACACCGCGATTGAAAGTTTCTTTCCGCTCCTAGGATGGGGAGCACGCACATCTCCGTAACCTGGCAGCGCGTGCCGAACATCGATTTCGGGATGATGATCTAGATGCTTCAAAAGCGCTTAGAGCAAATGGGCTGTCCGTAATAAGCTAGATTTTTCTTTCATCGGCCATCAAATTCCCCCGTATATTACACGACTTACCACAGTGACGTTCTATCTCCTACACCAGAGGGAAAACCGAGACACAGGACTAAAGATGGGCGCCCGGCCACAAAAACAAAGACCGGAGCTCATACTTCTCACTCGAAGTTATGAGCACGCAATTTCTTGATGGCTTTATATGTTCCGTGCCGAGAATATGTAATATGTCAAATCATCCTCAAGTATAAAATAATCTACTTTGTAGTCACAAGAATTGTATCAAACATATATAGTCCCCACTTAAAAATTGACTGAAATCTAAATGTTTAATATATATATAATTAGCATTAAAATTATACTGAGACATTTTATTCATTTATTTTTTATTTACGTTTAATGGTTCGTAGCTCCTAGGAGTGATTCTAACTTACGAGGACCGTCCCAGAAAAAGCCGACCTAACTACTAAAACTCAAAAATTTATCATTATACTCTGTACCAAAGGTACATAGAGTATAATAAGCTTGTGCAAAAGTATGTAACAGCCAGAAGGAAGCATCTCCGACCCCATAAAGTATATATTTTCTTGATCAGCATCAACAGCCGAGTCGATATAGCCATGTCCGTCTGTCTGTCCGTATGAACGCACAGATCTCAGAGATGGTAAGAGATAGAGGTTTGACATGTATGGGACTTATGCTTCTTATACTTGCAGGCAGATCAAGTTTATTTTTCAATTTTGGCCACGCCCCCCTCCGCCCCCCCGCACCTCATATCTCACAGTTTAATAGATAGAAGGTTCATCCCACATATATTCTAATCAAAATTATTTATCGATTTCCCAAGGGAATCATATCAATCGGATCGGATCAACGGTTCTCAGAGATATGACCAAAAGAGTGTATGCTGCAGCAGCGCATTAGCAGCGCTGTTTACCGCTGCCACTGCAGCATTTATGTTCGTTGGTGCAGAAGAAATATATAGTCGGGGCTTGACCGACTTTCTTCCTTGTGTTTTTTTTTTTATTATTTTCAAGCATGGGATCCTTTTAGGTCGATACACTTTTCCACCGATGTTCAATAGCTTCGATACCTTTTTTATAATAAGCTAAGCTCTTGAAGCCCCCTCTTCATTGTTGCCAAATCTTTTCCTCCGAGCCATTTTTTCAAGTTTGGAAATAAGAAATAATCAGAGGGAGCTAAGTCTGGCGAATAAGAGGCGTGAGGTTGCAATTCAAATTTTATTCATTAATTTTAGACATTGCAACGGCAGAGGTGTAAACCGGCGCATTGTCATGATGGAACAGCAAACGCGGCACCCATCTTGCGCATAACTTTTTCATGTCCAATTTTTCGGTCAATATGCGATGTACAGCACTTTTTGAAATGCCACACATTCAGCTAACTCACGAACTTTCAATCGCCAATCCCCCAATACACATTTTTTTAATTTCTACCATTGCTTGAAGCAACAGAAATAATGCACAATACAGCGGCAAATGGTCAGCAATTTAATACCAAAATATTTATCCAAAAAACGTTTGCCGGGCCACTAGTAAAAAAAATACATTTTTTCCTTGATTAGCATGTTTTTTCTGTGACAGCCGCAATTTAAATTTTATTTTCTTCTGTTATTTAAAAATAAGATATAAAAATCTTTAGCTAAAAATTTTTAATTTATTTTATTATGAATTGAATCACAATTACCACAAAAAATAGAATAAAAATGTTTATTTTTTTCTTAAAAAAAACGACTGTTAATATAATTTTATTTTCAAAGCTCGTTCCCGATAAATTAATCACGCTGCACAACACTAACTGAGTTAATCACTTGCACATCACTAGGCAAAGTACACGTGGTTCTGCTAGTTCCATTAAAGTGCAAGCAACGTTTCTTCCCCTTTTGTCTTTTTCTTCGTTTACCAAAGCCACTCTGAAGATGTCCTCCACACAACATCGCTTGAACATTGTCGCCCGGCCGATTCCAGAGGAGGATATGGACAACTTTCCCGTCATAGGGACACCAAAGCAAGTGGGCAGTTACGACGTGTCGGAGCATGGATTCTTTGAGAAGGGCGCGCAGCGAAAGCGTTACATTGTTCCGCCGTTACCCAACCTTATTCCCCTCTCTCTGCAGAACCAAGAGAAATTGCCGAAGAGTGTTACTTGGCGCCGGCAAGATTACATCGATAATCTGCAAAACTTTATTAGAAATTCTGCTGCCTCTATGTTAAAGCCAGTCGGGGGACACTTCGAAGTCGGCGCCGACGTCGTTTGCACACGAGAAGTGCTGCAGCTAATGATGTGCTCTCCATATGAGATGGAGGACAATTGGCGCATTGACGTAACCAGGTTCCGCAACACCCTGTACATGACCCGCGTCCGCCCTTCGCAGCCGGAACCCATAAATAAGGAGAAGACCATGCACAAGTCCTGGCTAAAGAAACTGCGCCAGCACTGTCTGTCGGGTATGGTACAGGAATGATCGATCCACCCAAAACCTCTTACAATTTGTATGTTTGCAGATGCCAACGGACAACCGCCTAGTCCCAGAGTGCAGGCGGAGGAGCCTGGCCAACACTTTGGTGTGTTCATGACGAAGATCAACGGCCTCAGGGTATTATTCGATGCACCAGTTCTGGCCGAGTCTAGGGTCAATCAGTTGTGAGTATAAAATGTCATGGGCCAACAACCAAATTCTAACTTCAACTTTCCCTCCCCCTCAGCTCGCCACCACCTTATCCCTGGACCGAGCTACACATGCGCCAAGACAAAATGAATCCCTCTGAACAGTCTGAATACAGGCGCAAAGTGGCCCTCAAATGGTGGGCCAATTGTTTTCTTACTGGCATTGATGGTCTGTTCATTGCATATCGAGATGACGATGCCTTTGTGAATAGATTTGAGCGGACATTGGTGCGGGATCTGTATGAGGAGTGTGTAAGTCATCCATCTATAGTATTCTAAGTCCCCACATTCTACTTTCATTGCTTGCACAGGAAAACGAATGGCAACCTTGCCCATGTGCCAAATTCATGGAGCGCTTGTTGAACTCAATCAATACTTTGATGACGGAGGCTCGGGTGAACAGCCAAAGCACCGTGTACCATTTCATATTCGATGCAAAATCTGGTCAAATCGAATACAAAATTGAATATGACTACGCTTTCGTGGCAGACTGGTTTTACAGGTTGTTAGAAAACAATTGAGAGGATTATGTTGGTAAAAAGCCTAACCGGAATTCTGGGCATTAAAGACAATACCTGAAGAAACAAGTCAAAAAAGTCACAACTAAACTTATCTTTAACATACTTATGTACCAGAGAATCATGTACACAAAAAATCTATACATATATATAAAAGAGAAAGTATGTTTGTATGTTTCTATGTTTGTCCCTTATGGTCGTCTAAACCGCTGAACCGATCTTCACGAATTTTTCACAGTAAGTTCATGTCGATCAGGAAAGTGTCATAGGCTATGTCACATGTCTGTGAAATGGTCCAAAAACCGCGAAATTTGTAAAATTATACCGTTCATCCAATTGCAATGAAAATGTGGGAATGGTTGAACGCTTGCCCCGGAAGGTTTCTAAGTTGAAAAAATTTGCGGAAAACGGTCCAAAAACCGCGAAAATTTCAAAATTTAAGTTTTGGCAAAAACTTTGGGAAATTGATCGACGCTTGCCCAGGAAGGTTTCCAAGTAGAAGAAACCGCGAAATTTGCAAAATGTTCGTTTGTTATAAAACTTTGGAGGATTCTGATTTCAAGAAATGGGCGGAAAAGAGTCCAAAAACCTCGATAATTCAAAAAACTTTACCGTTCATCCGATTGCGAAGAAATTTTGGTCAATAGTTAAACGCTTGGCCGCGAAGGTTTCGAAGGTCCAAAAATCCCGAAATTCGCAAAATTATACCGTTCATCCGATTGCAATCAATCTTTGTGAAATGAATTGAAAGCTTGCTCGGGAGGGTTTCTAAGTTGAAGAAATTTGCAGAAAATTGTCAAAAAACCGCGAAAATTAAAAAAATTTGCGGTTTCGGTAAATCTTTGGATAGTGGTTCGACGCTTGCCCGGAAAGGTTTCCAACTAGAAGATATGGGCGGAAAATGGTCCAAGAACCGCGAAATTTTCAAAATGTTCGATTAAGATAAAGCTTTGACGAATGGTTGTACGCTTGCCCGAGAGGGTATCTAAATTGAAGAATTGGGCCACAAATGGTCATAAAACCGCGAAATTTCAAAAACTTTACCGTTCATCCGATTGCCATAAAACTTTGGGCAACGCTTGCCCGCAAAGGTTTCTAAGGTCCAAAAATCGCGAAATTTGCAATATAACCTTATGAGAATTTATGAATGCGCTTAGTGCTTATATTACAATGCCGGCGTTGGTAAATGGAAGCTGTAGATTACACGGTCCAAACTATTGCGAAATTTGCAAATTTTTGATTTGAGACTGGATTATTGTGAAGATTTGATAGACAGCAATTGTAGACGGGTAAATAGGAAGTATTAGCCAAACGGTCAAAAAAGTCACGAAATTTGCAAAATATTCTTGATTTTAGATTATCATAAAGAAGTTTATATAGAGAAAAAGATCGAACGGTCCAAAATGTTAATACCGACATGCAGCCTGCACTAGATTGAATATAATACCTCTCTTAAGGGGTTAGGTGGGTTTAAAAATTTCAAAAAAAATGTATTTTTTTTTTTTTTGCTTATCTTATAATTCAATATGCTTAGAATATTCTCTCAAAGTATTCAAAAGGATCTGAGTAATATTTTAAGAGATATAGCCTTCGGATGTTCTACCCATCAGGCTATGTCAGCGTGAATGTAAATCTTTAATCGCGTTTTTCACGCAACTACGTTTTTGAAATCGGTAGTCACGATTTCTCGAAAACTTATGAACCGATTTCTTTCAAATTTTTCACACTTCTTTAAAATAACATTATCTCGTGCTTGAACGAAGGATTTTTTTTTCTATTTTAAGTGATTTTTCAAGGACATGAAGGGGCAAAAAATTTTACTCAAAAGGAGGGTTTTTTGTTTTCAACGCCGCCAAAAATGCAATTTTTCTTTCTGTTTTTTTTTCCTTCGTCCAAGCACGACCTTTAAGCATCTACTACGGAAAATGTTTGGTTTTTGCATTTTAAATGAATCTGTCACTAGTTATCCTGACTTCGCCGAGTGTCTTTTTTTTTTTGAGGGGCACAGGAGACGACGTGTCCACGCCTTAATTTTTAATATTTTTCAATGAAAATTTCACAATTTACTTATAAAATATATACCTTTTAAATGGTAAATTGATGGAATGAAATATTTTGTTGGTTAAAAAAAAAATTCGTAAAAATGTACCTGTTTTGAGCCTTTGAAATCCACCTAACCCCTTAAAAACAAAAAAGTTTTTTCACTAAGACTACTTTTTCGACCGATCGTTCCTATGGCAGCTATATGCTATTGGCATACGATCCGGCCGGTTCCGACAAATGTGCAGCGTATTTGTACCAAAAAGACTTCGTGGAAAGTATGGTGAGGATAGCTTTAAAACTGACGGAGGAGATAGCATAGAAACAGACAGACGGACGGACGGACGGACAAGGCTAAATCAACTCAGCTCGTCATGCTGATCAAGAATATATATACTTTATGTGGTCGGAGATGCTTTCTTCTATGCGTTACAAACATCCGGACAATTTTATAATACCCTTTGCAAGGGTATAAAAATTATTAATTAAAAAACTTACAACTTTATAGTAAAATTACATATGGGCATTTCCACAGAAAGGTGCACCGAGACCAAAAAATTAAAAGTAGTTAAAAACACTATTTTTATACCCTTGTAGAGGGTATTATAAGATTGTCCGGATGTTTGTAACGCATAGAAGAAAGCATCTCCAACCAAATAAAGAATATATATTCTTGATCAGCATGACGAGCTGAGTTGATTTAGCCTTGTCCGTCTGTCCTTCTGTCCGTCTGTTTCTATGCTATCTCCTCCGTCAGTTTTAAAGCTAACTTCACCAAACTTTGCACGAAGTCTTTTGGTATAAATACGCTGCACTTTTGTCAGAACCGGCCGGATCGGATGACTATAGCATATAGCTGCCATAGGAACGATCGATCAAAAAACTAGTCTTAGTGAGAAAATCTTTTTTGTTTTTAATGGAAACGCCTTCAAAGTACGTATTTCTTAGTTTACAATCCCATAATTTTACTAAGTTTGGTCGAAATCGGATGACTATAGCATATAGCTGTAGTATGAATGATCGGTCGAAAAAGAAGTCGAAAAGAAAAACTTTTTTGTTTTAAATGGGATCGCCTCCAAAATTCGTAAATAACAGTGTATTATAGTTTTCCATGATTTCACCAAGTTTGGTCGAAACCAGACATCTATATAGTATAGATCCCATAGGAAAGTAAGGTTCGAAAAGTAGTTTTAGTTTGAAAAACTTTTTTGTTTTCAGTGGAAGCTGCAAGGGAATACAAAACTTCGGCCGAGCCGAAGTTAACTTTCCCCTATTTTTTTTATAAATTTTTTATAAGGAATCAATAAAACTTAACTGATGTTAGCAAATCTTACAATAATTCATTATCTGAATATGGTTATGGGCTAAATCGTGGCACACTGACACGAAAAAGATGTAGCGGGGCAAGTGACACCACTACACCTCTTTCCGACAACCGAGAGCTTTTTGAAAAACTTCATGCAGTTTGCTTCACCGTGTAAATCCAGTCTTAGTTGTACCATGGTCTCCGCCAACTGCAGTTACAGTTACGAACGCGAATTTGTTGTTGCTGCTTTTGATTTTGCATTTGCCAAAAGTTTCCGTTTCATTCCGAGCAGAACTGCAGAAGCGCACATCAGTCGCTTTTGACAAATATCCTTTTTGGTTTTGTTTCAACTGCTGCCTCTGATTTTTTTTAAAATCAGAAGCAAATTTTCGCTTTAGACATATAAGAATTGATACTGCTCAGTTGGGCGCAACTTATACGACTTATGCTACTTTGTCTGCTGATATTCAAACACTGGTCTTTTGTGTTTTTTGTACGCTTCATATACAGTAAACAGAAACAGAAAGGGGGGACCGTTCAAGGCTTTATTTGCCGTAAATTATAGTTTAAATTCTGTGAAACTTAAAAAAAGAAGCAGGAAGCAAAAATTGCTTTCAGTTCATTACAAATCACAAAGCAGAACACGCCGTCGTCAAAGTACATACAGATGGGGCAAAAGTTCCGTTAAAGTTCACAAATGTATTTAACATACCTAACAAACAATTGTGGTACTTCGCACATTTTAACTTCAACTGTCATTAAGAATGCTTAGGAAAGCAATCTAAAGTGTATACGAAGCTGACAGATTTCCTTAACAAAACTTACTGACTGACTATGTTTTAAGTGGAATTATAAGCGATTTTTTTCTGCTTTCTTTTTTCTATTTTGAGACGATAATAACCAAAAATATCTTTAATATTTGGAAAAGTAATTCTCAAACAAGAAGTAACGAATTTTCAAAATATTTGAAAAAATTCTTTTAGAGCTCTGCAGTGGCGAGCTGGGCGAAGTTTCCCTTTTCAGACATTCCTGTGTGTGAAATGACGAAATAGAAATTAGTTGTGCGTCAACTATTGAGTGTAAACATTTCACTTCACTGGTGAATGTTTTTGCAACAAATTGTGTAATTGTGCAGCTGAAATTGAAGTGAGACGTGTGAAAAACTATATGAATTGCGTAAATTCATGAAGTTAATTAATCGATTGGGATTTAATTATAAGTGAGTGTTAATATATATTTTCATATGCATGTGCTAGAACACGAATGCCGTATGCAAAGGTCAGCAACGTCAAATGCAGCGTAACAAATAGCAGTTGCAAATATTTCAATAGAATCCCTCTTATTATCCAAAAGCAAGGCTAAACATGGCAAAATTTATGACAGACAGTAAACATCGGTCATATGCCGAGCCGATTGTGTTTAAATATAGGTTTTAAGCGCGGTGTCCACTCGACTTAGCAGAGTCTGCTAATCTGCTGTAATCAACATGATAACCGAAATTTTGCCGTCGATAAACTTTTTTAAAGTAACCTTGCACTTTTATAACGCTGTTAAAATTTAAATACGGTGTTGGTAAACAAAACAAATTGGATGTTATGATTTTTAATTAAAGTGAAATTAATTAATTAATGATTCAGAATAATGGAATTCAGAACTCGCACAAAAAATATTTTATGTTCTATTTTTATGTTTCTTTATTAAATAAAATGAAAAATGATTATTTCTTATTATTATGCCTTCTAGCCAATTTTCAGAATTATCAAAATGACCCCCAATTGAACGTTTTTTAAAATGGGATGCCGAAAGGTCAACATTTCTATACGCTTCAGTCCCTGCTGCTTCGGTTGCGCCCGCGAACTTTTAATCAATAGCTCTAGTCCAAATGAAAACCACCCGCGCTACTTATCAGGAAGCGCTTTGCAGATGGCATTTTGGTGTGGCACCGGCTGCTGCCTTTCAGCGGTACCCAGGCAGCCTTGCACTCCATCATCTGAAATATATAAGCTTTATTATAAATAATGTTTCAACATGTAGCGGCATGACTAACCACTTTTGTCAAGCTTCCCACCGATACACATCCAGGCCGCGTTGACTGCGTTGGAATCGTAGTGTCTCTTGTCTACCAAGTCCCACAACTCGCTCTTATCTTTCACTTAAATTAAGTTTATCAACATTAGAAAATGCCTGTGATCGCCGCTTACTGGCAGATTTTTTTTTTTGGTGCGCCCATTTTGACTATGTTTGTGCTTCTTTCATACAGTTCCGTGCGATATATCGATTCGATTCGTTCGACCATAGTTTCGCGCGAAATGAGGCGTTAACAGCACATAACTCTCTACGTAATTGGTAACAGAACGTAGTGGCAATACGTAGTCCTTTTTCGTGTCGAGTGGAAACTAGATACGGAAACGCTACACTGAAAATTTACGCAGCAGGTTGTTTTATATGGAGTTTTTCCTTTCGCGGCCCTTTTGCGTCGAGTGGACACCGCGTGTAAAAGTTTAACTACTTTAAAGCATTAAGCGCAATTTTGATAATAGATTTTGAATGCTTGTATGCAAACAATATTCATCAAAATTAATATTTCCCCCACTATTTTTGTTGGTTCTAGAGAATTTACCAAAAAAATAGGGGAAAGTTAACTTCGGCTCGGCCGAAGTTTTGTATACCCTTGCAGCTTACATTGAAAACAAAAACGTTTTTCTAAGACTCTTCTAAGGCGAAATTTGGAGGCGATCCCATTTAAAACAATAAGTTTTTCTCACTAGAACGTCTTTTTCGACCGATCATTCATACTGCAGCTATATGCTATAGTCATCCGATTTTGATAAAACTTTGTAGAAATGAGTCCAAAGTATATACAATAAGTGTCTGCCAATAAAAAGGACGTTTTCATTAATAACAAATAAGATTTCCTCACTAGAACTAGTTTTTCGACCGATCGTTCCTATGGGAGCTATATGCTATAGTCATCCGATTTCGACCAAACTTTGTATAATTGTGTAAAAGTATATAAATTAAGTGTACGCCAATGATAAGGAGGTTCGCATTAAAAACAAAAAAGTTTTTCTCACTAGAACTAGTTTGTCGACCGATCGTTACCATGGCAGCTATATGCTATAGTCATCCGATTTCGACCAAACCTTGTGAAATCATGGGAAGGGATAGTAAACAAAGAAATACGTATTTTGGAGGCGTTTTCATTAAAAACAAAAAAGTTTTTCTCTTAAGACTGGTTTTTCAACCGATCGTTCCTATGACAGCTATATGCAATAGTCATCCGATCCGGCCGGTTCCGACAAATGTGCAGCGTATTTGTACCAAAAAACTTCGTGCAAAGTTTGGTGAGGATAGCTTTAAAACTGACGGAGGAGACAGACGGACAGGGCTAAATCAACTCAGCTCGTCGTGCTGATCAAGAATAAATATACTTTATGTAGTCGGAGATGCTTCCTTCTATGCGTTACAAACATCCGGACAATTTTATAATACCCTCTGCAAGGGTATAAAAAGGATCGCTCGCAAGAGCGATTCAGTACTATTCAAAACGTGAAGCGCGCTCATTAGAAGGTGTATAATTCTATACAAACCACAACAAAATACGCTCGCCCGGAATTCCACAACTAAGCAGCCCTGCCCCCTAACTAGTTGAGCACTATATCTCTGGTTGAAATGAGAACTTCCAGTGTTGGTAAATAATACAAAAAGTGCTACCCATTGCTTGCCTGAATTCCTAAAGCACATTTTGTTAGGATTTCCGTATTGCTGGTGGTGGTGTAGAGGTCAAAGCCGTTAGCTAAAAGGCAGCAAGACCTGGGTTCAAATCTCAGTAAGGCATGTACTTTTTTTTTTTGTAAACAATATCAGATACAATATCACTCATTCCCATTTTAAGATTGCAGTTAAAAATGGAAATATAATGGGAAGAAAGCTTCATGGTATTCCTTTAAGTGTTATAATTATAATCAATGTGTGAACGCACAAGTCTTTCGGAAGCTTTATGCCAGAGGATGTACTCCGAAAGTCTCCGTAGTAGCAACATTTTTGTGAGAAAAGAAAGTAGAAAAATTAACTACTACTGATATTCATCAGGCTTCGAAATCTTATCCTTCCGAAACTATGCAATATTATGCATTTGGTGATAATCAATGTGACTGACGCGGCGTTACCCAAAGGAAAATTCAAAGGTGAAGAAGTTCTCGTTCCAATAATTCCGATAATTCAAAGCGATGTGAACTTTGTGTTTAAACGAATACAACTTCCGATGCGCCTTCCATTCACCATGACGATTAACAAATCACTAGGCCAGTCCTTGAGAAATTGTGTTCTGAATTTAGTAAATGCATGTTAATTTTCGTGGCATGTTCACGTTTCGGCAAACCATCTGCTATATTTGTCCTTGCGCCTCTTAACAAAGCGTAAAGTATCGTATATCACAAGGTTTTTTAACGAAGAGAATCAATTGAAGTGTAGCCCATGCAAAACAACACATAGCTTCATCAAAGCAAATGTCTTTCTTGAACTGTTGAACTTAATCAATTTTGTGCATTCATTTATTAAGTTTAGCTAAAAGGTATAACTACATTCATTAACTGTTAGTCGGTTCGAAATTTGTCGGGACACCTAAGTAGTTGTTACATAAATCGAAACAAGCAGGCCTTGGAAATTTGAAACCAAGTCAAGCAGGTCGTGCAGGAATATTGTTATTCATTCTGCTTTTGAAATTCATCAAATGATGACCTATTTAGTACTTTCTTTTTTTATCATAATTTTTTATTTCTATATTGTTCTTGCTGTATCGTCAGTAGTCTCCACTCCCTATATATAAATTATAAGCGATGCAGTAGGAATCCGACCCAGTACCAAACGGGAGTCGTGTATTGCGCAAAGCCTGAAGGTGAAGGATCAATCTTTTTACTGGGCAAAGCCTATTTTAAAAATGAATCCAAAAAATTTAAGTGCACCGAACTAGACATAAAACTTCTTCTTCTGCTCTTGCCATTTGGCGACCTCTGTCCCGAGCGACATCCCACCAGGAGGACACACCCAGCTCCACAATATCTCCCTGCACCTGGTCGCGCCATCTTCGCTTCGGTCGACCCGGCCCGGGCTTGCCTCCTAACTCGTTTGCATGCCGACTGTACACCCGTTTTGCTGGAGCGTTATTATCCATACGGGTAACATGTCCTATCCAGCGCAGCCGCTGTTGTTGTTGTTGTAACGGCTGGTGGGTTGATCCGTATGTACATAGAAGTAAGAAAAGATTAGAGAGATTGGTGTTCAAACTATACCCTATACAGGCCGAAGAAGGAAGCTGACTCGACCGGATGGGTCCAGAGATTTAGTGGAGTGAGAATAGTGGGGGCTAGGGAACAGTTAAAGAGGTGTTTGGTGTCGTGTTGGCCATAGCCACACTTTGGGCAAACATCGACTACGTCGGGGTTTATTCGCGCAAGTTAGTTGTTTAGGAAACTGCTCTTCCCCGAGCGAAGTTGAGACAGGGTAGTCTGCACTTGCCTGGGGAGAGTTTCCTCAGCTTCCTCAGGTGGCCTGCCCCCCAGGACTACATTGTCCTGGTAGCTTTCCATGGTGCTGGCCACAATGATTGTGTGCGCGTCCTTCTTGGCTGTGACATCTCCGTATCCCAGCAGGTGTTTGATGGCAGGCATTTCTACTCTTAAGTCGTAGCGTACTGGCGGGTTCCTGCTTGCCATGGGGCCAGTGGTGCTAGTGTGGTTTGGGTGGGATTCCATTAGGCATCCGATGAGGTATTGCTGAGTCAGGAGCTTGTTGTGGTTCCTGACTGGCAAGATCTCTGTCTCCTGATGTAAATGGTCAGGGTGCGACATGACGTGGCATCCTGTGGCCACCCGTAGGGCCGCGTTTTGCGCCAGCTGTAGGTTTCGCCACTGGGTGTCGCTAATGGCTGGTGACCAGATCGGGGCCGCATAATTGATCATCGACCTGCCGATCGCTTTGTATGTGGTGGCAATTGTTTCCTTGTCCTTGCCCCAGGTGCTTCCTGAGGTCCATAAATCCTCCGAAGAACTTTTCTCTTGAACACGCCAATTGCCGCCTCATCCGTTGATGACATTGTCCATGCTTCTGCGCCGTATAGCAGGACTGGGATGATAAGCGACTTGTATAGCGCAATTTTCGTTTTCCGAGAGAGGGCTCTGCTCTTGAACTCCTTATTGAGCCCGTAATAACATCGGTTTGCAAGAGTAATTCTTCTTCGGATTTCCAGACTGGTGTTGTTGTCGCTGGTTATCGTCGTTCCGAGGTAGACAAATTCCTTAACAACCTTGAAGTTGTAGTCTCCCATTGCAACAGATTGTCCAAGCGTAGACTCACTGCGCGTTGATAGTAGGTTGTTCGGTTGTTCCTCATATACCGCCAAGCCTATAAGTTTTGACTCCTTCCCCATCTCTGAGAACAATATCATCGGCATATGCAAGTAACATGTTATCTCTGGAAAAGATGGTGCCCGTTCTGTTAGTATTTGGGCACTGGCGCAGTATGTACTCCATCAGCAGATTAAAGAAGTCACACGATAAGGTGTCACCCTGCCTAAAACCTCTTCTGGTATTGAAAGGCTCGGAGCGGTCTCTTCCTATTTTGACGGAGCTTTGTGTGCTTCTCAACGTCATTATGCAAAGTAGAAAGTACTTTGCTGGAATACCAAAGGTAGACAGGGCTTCAAAGAACTTTAACCTTATCGGCGTGTCAAAGGCGGCTTTATAGTCAAAAAAGGTGGTGGGTGTCGATCTTTCTCTCTTGGGTCTTCTCCAGGACTTGTCGCAGTGTGAATATCTGGGCTGTGGTGGATTTGCTAGGTCTAAACCCACACTGATATGGTTCAATCAGTTCGCTCATTCTCGGCTTTAGTCGTTCACATTGGATGCATGATAGAACCTTATATGCAATGGGAAGGAGACTGATCCCGCTGTAATTGGCGCAAGCCGCAGGGTCTCCTTTTTTACTTTTTGCAACACGCTAATTTTTTGAAGTTTAAAGCAAGAGAACGTCAAGAGCATCGTCAACTTCGTGTTGTACACAAGCACACATACGCAATGCAAAAATGTTTTTGAATCGTATTTATTTTCCTGGCTCTGATTAAGACACCGAATCTTCGACTAACAAACATGAATTGTCGAATGTGAAATCGAGTTTTAATCAAAAGGGGAACTTATGCAATTAATTTTCGCTGTAGATGTTCTTTAGTTTAATTTCAATGGCAATGGAGTTAGCCTTCCTGTTCTGGCTACAGCCCTATTTGAAAGACATTGGGTTACTGATAGAAAATGGGGGCAATTAAAGGGTGATTTTTAAGTGCTATTAGGAAAGTTTTTCAAAAAAAAAACCACATAAAATTCAGTTCAATTTATGCATAAAATCTGTATTAGAATCCGATAGTACGGTCCATAAAATTTAATGTTTGAAGATCCTACCTTTCATGCAAATGTTGACCGTAAGTACGCCTCAAATAGTCCATCCGCTTTAGTGGCCATTCTGGCATAATGTTTTCCTGCATTCGGACCCTGGTAGCTTCCACGAACATAATCTATTGGCATACCATCATCTCTTCCAATGCGTCACTGAGACGAGCCTTTTGTACAAACTGATTTGGACTTGAGCTTTCAACCACTTAGCCCCAAATTTAATAGTTCTAAAGACGTATAAAACGCACCTTTAACTAGGCGGCGACTTACATACGATCCTGAACGTATCAGATAAAATGTTCACCGAACTCGCCTTATGCTCAATACAAGACCATTGTGGCGCCAAGATCCTGTGTGGCATGGCACCGTCTTGTTGAAACCACAGCCTGTTGTCTATGCTAAGGAGTCAAGCTCTTGCATTTTGGGCAAAAAAGTTGAATATCATCTCACGGTAGCGCTTCACCATTCACAGTTCGACGTTTACGATTCGCATCATCTTAGAAGAGTACGGTCCAATGATGCCACCAGCCCATAAACCGCACCAAACTGTCCGATATTTTTAGGATGCATTGGTAGCTCTTGTTGAGTTTTCACTCCAAAACCAGACTGGTATCATTTGAGCTTATTGTTAGGAATTGCCGAATTTGATTGCCGCTTCGTCGCTGGAAAACAATTTGTCGATAATTAGATGATCTTGGTATCGGTCATCTTTTTGCACACTTCAATTCTTGCACCAGCTGTATTTTGAGCTTCACACCTAAATCCTTCCGCAAAATTTTCCACGTTGTTGAGTAACAGAGGCCCAATTGCTGCGAACGGCGACGAATCGATAATTGATGGTCATCATTAACACTGGCCGATACAGCTGCGATATTTTCTTCAATTCTTCAATGGTTTCATGTCCAACAATGTTAATTTGCTGCGAAATTTGGTCACAATAGCCCGAATAGCCGCTTCAGTGGGTCGATTAAACTGACCATAAAATGGAAGAAGCGCGCGATGAACTTTCTTAACAGCTTAAGCTTCTTAACTTTCTTAAAATTCAATAATTTGCAAGCGTTGTTCGTTTGTAACACGATTCATGGTTAAATTATAGACCAAACTGAAGATGTTTGACAGTGAAACAAAACACGAAACGTGCGTGAGCTGTTTAAACCAGTGTTGCCAAAAAGATAATAGCTTAAAAATCAACCTTTATTAGTATGAGTTTGAATAATTACATCAATTGATGAAACTTGGTTTTCAAAATGTGTTGCATACCTAGAAAAACTATTTTTGTATTTGAGCAATATTTCAAATCTCAATTTGTGTGTCAATTAGTTTACGAGCAGCTATGTGTGTGGTTAACTGTGTCAAGGTACCCCTAAATGTACCTCCATTAGCCAGTGAAGTGGCCCATTAATAGTAGCCTACCCAAAGTGCCAGCAAAATTGCCAGTCAGCTGTAATATGATAGATTCGACAGTCCAACTACTCCACTACTTGGGCAAGTGGGAGTGTGTGTGTGTGTGGGGAGGTCACTTATCAACACTTGGCCATCTGTTCGACAGCGAGGAGTTGGTTACTACCAAATTACTTAAACTCGATTCATTTTGCAATTGGTTTTTGGTTTTCGGTTTTGCCCGGAGAGTGGCTCGACGCGGTCTAAGCCTGGCAAAGACAGGTAAAGATACCCGAACGGACGGAGTTGCTTTTGGTCTCCTTTCTTTTTTTTTTTTGTTCGCTGGCTATGAAACAGATAAATTGCAAAAGTTTTTCCAAATATTTTCACAAGACGACGGCAACGCCGCCGACCCGAAGGTGGAGCACAAAAATCTGCAATAAAATTCTACCAATAAACTTTCGACGCACACTCACACACACACACACACATGCCCGACGCAGATGCGAATGCGGATGCGGACAGGTGGAACTTTCTGAACTATACTAAATTATTGTAGTTGCTGAAAAAGTTTTGCCCTCTTTGCACGGGCACACGCAAAAAAGCAACAAAAAAGACTAAAAAAGGACCAGAACCAGATGGGAGAACATATCCGAGTGTGTAAAAGCTATAAAATGCGGTGAACTAATGTCAGGGACGCAACTGACCCGCTCCTGCACCCTCGGCCTGTTATTAACTTTGACGGGTGGTGGGAAGGGGGATGGGGGTGCGTGTGTCTGCAACATTTCATTGCACTCGAAAATCTGTGAATCTGTGCACTGTCGTCCTGGTGACAAATGTGCCAAACTTGTGTCAGTTGCCATCAACAGCTCCCGCCCCTGCGGGGAACATCATTGGGATTGCGGGTTAAATGTGCTTTCAAGGTCGCCCATTGAAACTTTGTCACTCCGCCGCCCCCCACCGCCAGTCAAAACTAACTTGGCAAATGAATCCCGAATCCCTGCAAAACCGTATTTTCCTGTTTTGTAGTTTTGAAGCCCCGCAGCGGCAGGACTTAATTTATTGATTTGGGATTGGATCCTAAAACGCCGCGCAGTGGTCGAGAAATGAAAACTGCCGACTCAAGTATGAAATTTTCAATTTTGTGCAACTTTACTCCACTCGGCGACCACTGTGCGCCCGAGTTGAAAACTTTGAAAGTGATTTGTGTAATTGTGGGGTTTGTGTGGAGTTTGAGCACTCTCAGATCAGCGTTTTTCATGGCTTCATCAAGATCAGTTCACTAATAAGTGTGTCCATGTGTGTGTGTGTAAGGGGCATAAAATCCCCACAAAACTCCGCCCGAGGAGGCAAGAAAACTTTCTCTCTTGTTGGCACACAGGACACGTACGCCTGTGGATACAATATGTCATAGTAGCCTAGTAGTCCAAGGAGTGGAGTGGAGTGGAGGGCAGGCAGGCCAGCACAGGGTGGCATAGCATGTGTCGCTGTCGTCCGCGATTTTGCCGACCCTGGCAATGGCCATGACCAAAGCTGGAAAGCTCGTTGACAGCACTTACGCTTCCAAGTGGATGGCATAAATATTCCTAAAACCCGCCCCACACACACACACTCACACGCACACCCACCTGCCGCTGCGGCTTTAATAAGACTTGAGGTTTCAGTTACTGCACCTGTTCCTGCTCAAAGTTTCTTGCCCCTTCCTCCACCCACACCACACACACACACACACACAAACAACACACCCTTTTGGTATTCCCCGCCAGGCGCCTTGTCACAGTTGGCATGCAAATCGTACAACAATCACTTAAAGTTTTACGTGCTCTCGCCAGGAGGAAAGTCGCCAAACCATAAATTATACTCCATCTGTGGTCAGGCAAAGGAAAGGAGCAGCGAAACTCCAACGAATAGTGTTTAAATCAATTTTTTCTAACGCTATTAAACTGGCTCGAGGGTCGCCTGAAGTTGGATAGAAGGAAAAAATGTTTAGGAAACTTAAGAAAAATGGAACCAATTCAGCTGAAGGACTCACAAGTCGCCTGATAAGTCATTGGCCATGGCAGGAAAATTCTACTACAATTGTATTGGGAAGACTCTCAAAATTTAATAGCCTTTACATTTGACTAGAAAATGCTTCGTTTAATCCTCAATTCGACTTCGAATCACTTCTAAATTTGATTTGCCGTTTATGATTTTCCTGCTTTCAAGGTTATCGTTTTTTGGGCCATAACTTCGAAGTGCGTGATAATATGAAAAAGCAGTAAACTTAGTAGACACAATGGTCCATTAACTAGTTTGTACCGTGATTCTTTAAATTAGCACATAATTTTAAAGAATTTTCTTAACTCGGGGGGAAATATGGGGTTTCTCTGACAACAAAACACAACAGCATAACTAACTCGAGTTATGTCAAAATGGTGATTTTAATACCAATTTCTTCGACGGGTTCAATTTTATATTGTGTCAAATGAAGAATGGAGTCTTAGCGGACTGCTAAAAGATATTCAGAAAATAAGTTGCTTTCAACTCAAAATAAGAGCAAGGGGTTTTATCAAAATTTTTTTGAACAAATGTTCTAAATGTTCTAGAAACTTTTCACCGCACAGAAAGGTATAAGTAAGTAGTCATTTAGACGTGCTTCTACAAAAACGTGCGATGGCGCAACGTTGCAAAACATCTTGGTCTCGATACCCGACAAGTTCGACAAAAATAAGACTCTCTTTATAAAAGAAAAAAAAGGGGAAAGTTAACTTCGGCTCAGCAGAAGTTTTGTATACCCTTGCAGCTTCCATTGAAAGCAAAAAAGTTTTTCTAACAAAGACTACTTTTTGGACCTTACTTTTCTATGGGATCTCTACTATATAGATGTCTGATTTCGACTAAATTTGGTGAAATCATGGAAAAGCATAATTCACTGTTAATTACGAAATTAAGAGGCGATCCCATTTAAAACAAAAAAGTTTTTCTCCCTAGAACTTCTTTTTCGACCGATCGTTCCTATGGGAGCTATATGCTATAGTCATCCGATTTCGACCAAACTTTGTACAATTGTGTAAAACAATATAAAATAAATGTATGCCAATGATAAAGATGTTTTCATTAAAAGCAAAAAAGCTTTTCTCACTAGAACTAGTTTTTCGATCGATCGTTCCAATGGCAGCTATATGCTATAGTCATCCGATATCGACCAATCTTAGTGAAATCATGGGAAAGGACAGTAAACTAAGCAATACGATGTTTGGAGGCGTTTCAACTAAAAACAAAAAAGGTTTTCTCACTAGAGCTAGTTTTTTGACCGATCGTTCCTATGACAGCTATATGCTATAGTCATCCGATCCGGCCGGTTCCGACAAATGTGCAGCGTATTTGTACCAAAAGTCTTTGTGCAAAGTTAGTTGAGGATAGATTTAAGACTGACGGAGGAGATAGCAAAGAAACTGACGGACTGCGCTAAATCAACTCAGCTCGTCATGATGATCAAGAATATAATAGTAGTAGTAGTAGTCTTTTATTCGCTTATTTCTTCAAAAGTTGCGTACATATTATAAAATTCTAAAGACATATTTGTGTAACTTTAATGGCTTGGTGTATGGACCGTCAGCCACATCTTCTTCTCTTCCCTATGCTGGTACTACACATGGCTGCCAAGATCGTCTCAAGATACCACATCGTTCCCAACACAGAAAAGATCGGAAGATCATCAGGGTTTTTATGATAAGTTTTCTTACAAATATTGATTAATTAATTTAATTGTAATACAAAAGGCATGGGAGAAACATAAAAAAAAACAGGAAAAAAAAAACTAAAACTCTGTGACTAAGATTTTTCTATACGCCATTGCTTGCACTACGTAGTTGGCAAGTTTTGACCAATTTTCACCATTACTTCCATTTAAAACATCTATCATTTCCACCTCAGTTAGACATGTCTTGTTGAAGTATCTCCATCTGAATTCCCGCAGCACTGGGCATCTTCCAATGAAATGTTGCATGGTCTCATCTTCATTGAGATTACACAGGTTGCATTGTGTTGACCGGCTATTAATATACGAGTTTCCCTTTAACCATAATAGGCCTCCGCGAGCTTTTATTATCGACGTTATTTCCTTCTGGGTGAAGTTCTCACAGCAGTTATCAGATCCCTTGTTATAGTCAAGGAATTTGTAAATTCTATTTTCGCTGGCTCGTGCACTGCTTATTAATTGATTTGACCTGTTCAGCTTCATTTGTGTTAAAAGGTCGATACACATATTGCACCAATTCGTTTTATTTACTTCATCAGGTAGTGGAATATCAGAAGCTTGAAGGTGCCTATCTAGATCGCTGTACCAGTAGATTTTTTGCCTTTTAATTAGATTTGACAGTATGTGCGGTAGTCGGGTGGGTTCATATTCAAACAGAGTTTTGGTTATGTATCTCAGGTGCAGATTGTAAGTCAAGATCAAGAATATATATACTTTATGTTGTAGGAGATGCTTCCTTCTATGCGTTACAAACATCCGGACAATTTTATAATACCCTCTACAATGGTATAAAAGTAGTCTTAGTTAGAAAAACTTTATTGTTTTCAATGGAAGCTGACGAGCCGAAGATAACTTTGCCCTATTCGTTTTCTTGAAATAAGTTTTTTGTGGTAATCAAATTTAGAAAAAAATTTCACAAATATAGAAAGCCGTTTCATCCAAAAGAGAAATATAAAAATAGTGGAAAGTTAACTTCGGCTCGGCCGAAGTTTTGTTTACCCTTGCAGTTTGTTTTTCTAAAAAAGACGATTTTTCAGACCTAACTTTTCCATGGGAGCTAAATTTTATAGAAGTCCGATTTTGACCAAATTTTGTGGAATTATGGATAAGCAAAACGAACTAACATGTACATTTTTTGAAGGCGATTCCGTTTAAAATTAGAACTTCTTTCACTTGAACTTCTTTTTCTACCGATCATTCATACTGCAGCTATATGCTAAAGTCATCCGATTTTGACACAACTTTGTAGAATTGTGCAAAGGAATATAAAATAAATATATGCCAACGTAAAGGACGATTCAATTGAAAACAAAAAAGTTTTTCTCACTAGAACTAGTTTTTCGACCGATCGTTCCTATAGCAGCTATATGTGTGTGTATGTGTAGAATTGTGTGGGAGCATATAAAACAAAAACAAGCCAATTTTGAGGGCATTTCCATTGAAAAGTTCCAAAAAGTTTTTCTAACTAAGACTTCTTTTATGCAGTTTCTTTTCGATGATAGCTATACTATATAGAAGTCCGATTTCGACCATATTTGGTGGAATCATGGAGAAGCATAGTAGCGTATTTGTACCAAAAGAATTCGTGGTAAGGATAGCTTAAAAACTGACGGAGAAGATAGCATAGAAACAGTCGGACACACACACCACCCCACCTCCCCTATTTTTTTCTTACCCTTACTGTGATTCCAACTCAGGACCTCGGCACTCTAACACAAACGACGGACATCTTAACGTTCACCGATACAACAGGGTCGCACAAGATGATGCCGAAATGACAGTAAAGAATGAAATCAAGCCCGGTGGTGGCAAGACGTATGCCGTGCAGCGGCGAGGTCGTGGGTTCGAATCCCATTCAAGGGATTGACTTCAAAATTATTTTAATTTTCTTTATGGTATAACCCTTGCAGAGGGTATTATAAAATTGTGCGGCTGTTTGTAACGACTTGAAGGAAGCATCTCCGACCACATAAAGTATATATATTTTTGATCAGCATGACGAGCTGAGTTCATTTAGCCTTGTCCGTCTGACTGTTTCTATGCTATCCCCTCCGTCAGTTTTAAAGCTATCCTCACCAAACTTTGCACGACGACTTTCGGTATTAATAAGCTGCACATTTGTCGGAACCGGCCGGATCGGATGACTATAGCATATAGCTGCCATAGGAACGATCGGTCGAAAAACTAGTTCTAGTGAGAAAAATTTTTATGTTTTTAATGAAAACGTCCTTTTTATAGGCATACACTTATTGTATATACTTTGGACACATTTCTACATAGTTTTATCAAAATCGGATGACTTTAGCATACAGCTGCAGTCTGAATGATTGGTAGAAAAAGAAGTTCTAGTGAGAAAAACTTATTGTTTTAAATGGGATTGCCTCCACATTTCGCAATTAACAGTGTATTATGCTTTTCCATGATTTCACCAAGTTTGGTCGAAATCAGACATCTATTTAGTATAGATCCCATAGAAAACTAAGGTCCAAATAGTAGTCTTAGTTAGAAAAAGTTTTGTGTTTTCAATGGAAGCTGCAAGGGTATACAAAACTTCGGCCGAGCCGAAGTTAACTTTCCCCTATTTTTTTAATGAACTTTTGTTCATTGAATTAATCTATCTTGTGCATAATTACAACTTTTTAGTTATCTCATAGTAGTCCTTGCAATCTTTCAAACAAGTGTCTCTCCTAGTAGGCTTTGCGTCTGAACAATTAGTGTACCTCATTCCAATGCCGCACAGTTAATCAGAATCCAGCCAGCCTTTGGACTGGCTGCATCTTCCCATTTTTTCTTTCTAACTTTTTTAATTTCTTTTTTCTTACATAAGCTTCCCTTTATGCGTACCATATTGTGGCAGGATTGGTCTGATGATTTGTACTACATTTTATGAATGGCTGTAGCATCTTCCGTATTACTTGAAATAGAGCCTTGCATGAGCTTTACAAAAGCTTTCTTTTTTGTAGAATGAAGAACAATTTCAAGTCTGGGGCGTGTTTCTTTAAAGTTGAAAATAATTTTCTGAGTGTAGAATTTATGTTTGGGGACTATGTGTTCTCATGTGCCAAGGCATATTTCACTGCTTCGGCTATAACAATATGCTCAATATCATCAGATTGGCGACCAAAGCAGTGTGCGCTTCTGCTGTTAGTTGGAAAATATTATAAAATCGCTCCTTGACTTTATCCAGATTACCAATCGCCACACTCTTAGTAAACGATTTCTGAGGAATCAGAGGTTCTCTTCAATTTTACTGCCAGAGTAATCAATGTCGGAATGAGACTTCAATTATATAAATAGTTCTCTTTCTGCAAAAAAGTCTAATGTGGTTGCCATTGGGATCATCAAAATGCGGTAAACTTCCAAAAGTTGGAGCATTTAAAATGCAATAGAGTTTTTGTATAAATCAAATGATCTTCAATGAAGTATTAGCTAGGTAGATCGAAAGGGTCACAGATCAATTAAATAATTGTTCTTATTAGTTTAATTTTTATCACCATGATCAGCAAAAAAGTCCAAACTTGACTGCAAAAATGCAGGTACCATAATTCATGTAATTGCCTCGAAAAATGTTCATTATAAGCTCAGTACCAATATTGGCTGCAGTGCTTTCTTCTGACAAAAAAAGGTGCAAAGCAGCACATTGCAGACATACTAAAGCACCAAAAAAACTAAGCTTAATGAGAGTTTTCAATTTCGTCAATTAATGATACATCGTCTGATTGCGAAGACGAGAAGTTTATAAAAACAATAAACAAATAAATCTGTGAATGATGTTATACAGGCCTGTTCTGGTTTTCACTTTCACTAAATTTGCTCGAATTCGATTTGGTTACCTGTTCCGGTTTTCACAATTCGATAGATTTACTCGATTTGAATTCACATTGCTTGGAGCCGATGAATTCAAAAGTAAATGCGATTTTGTACATAAAGGCGTCAAAATAAGGGGGTAAAGTTAATTTTCTGGTTTTCACTTGTTTATGAAACGCTGTGAAAATGTTCATCAAATTCCCTGAAAAATATGAACGACATCTTAAACACCTATATCAAACTACTATCAACTATTCTGAGTGATTATTTATTGTATTGTTTTGATTCACCAGTTGATTAAGGTGAAAGTGTAGTCAACGGAAACAATTTGGAAATGAAACATTCGAATTGCAAATCGTTCGAATACCAGAACAGCTAAAGCCAAATCGTTCGATTTCTTTTTCATTTGAAAATATTGAAACGGAACAGGTCTGATAAATATCTTCGAAAATTGTCCAAGAGCACATACATCGACAAATGTTGTGAAATTTTCAAAAGGTTATAATAACGAAGACTTACAAAAAATTACCTTAACCATACTAGCCGTTCAAGCAACTCAGGTATCAGTTGAACGAGCATTTTCAACACTTAAGTTTGTTCTTTCTGATTTAAGGGCTAGTATAGATGAACAGCTCTTGAAAGATAAAATGCTAATTAACTTAAACTAAGCAGTTTCTAAAAGTTCTTAATGTCATCTAATGGATTTGATAATAACATTAACTTAAGTAATCAATATGTTTAAGCATATGGAGAGAAAGTTATATAAATTTTATTTTTTAAGAATTAATCGAAAGTCAAACTTTTTTTTTATGTTCATGCGAACCAAGGGTTCGAACCATTGCCGGAGAGTGTTACTTGGCGCCGGGAAGATTACATCGATAATCTGCAAAACTTTATTAAAAATTCTGCTGCCCCTATGTTGAAGCCAGTCGGGGGGCACTCTGAAGTCACCGCCGACGTCGTGTGCACACGAGAAGTTCTGCAGCTGATGATGTGCGCTCCATATGAGATGGAGGACAATTGGCGCATTGCCGTAACCAGGTTCCGCAACACCCTGTACATGATCCGCTTCCGTCCTCCGCAGCTGGAACCCATAAATAAGGAGAAGACCATGCACAAATCTTGGATAAGGAAACTGCGCCAGCACTGTCTGTCGGGTATGGTACAGTAATGATCGATCCTCTCAAAACCTCTTACAATTTGTATGTTTGCAGATGCCAACGGACAACCGCCTTGTCCCAGAGTGCAGGCGGAGGAGCCTGGCCAACACTTTGGTGTGTTCATGACGAAGATCAACGGCCTCAGGGTATTATTCGATGCACCAGTTCTGGCCGAGTCTAGGGTCAATCAGTTGTGAGTATAAAATGTCATGAGCCAACAACCAAATTCTAACTTCAACTTCCTCTCCCCCTCAGCTCGCCACCACCTTATCCCTGGGCCGAGCTACAAATGCTCCAAGACAAAATGAATCCCTCGGAACAGTCTGAATACAGGCGCAAAGTGGCCCTCAAATGGTGGGCCAACTGTTTTCTTACTGGCATTGATGGTCTGTTCATTGCATATCGAGATGACGATGCCTTTGTGAATAGATTTGAGCGGACTTTGGTGCGAGATCTGTATAAGGAGTGTGTAAGTCATCCATCTATAGTATTCTAAGTCCACACATTCTACTTTCATTGCTTGCACAGAAAAAACCATGTGCCAAATTCATGGTGCGCCTGTTGAACTCAATCAACACTTTGATGACGGTGGCTCGGGTGAACAGCCATGGCACCGCGTACCTATTCAAATTCGACGCAAAATCTGGTCAAATCGAATACCAAACTGAATCTGACGTCTTTTTCGTGGCAGACTGGTTTTACAGGTTGTTAGAAAACAATTGAGAGGATTATGTTGGTAAAAAGCCTAACCGGAATTCTGGGGCTTAGAGACCTTACCTGAAGAAAAAAGTCAAAAAAGTCTCAACTAAACTTATCCTTAACATACTTATGTACAAGAGAAACATGTACTCAAAAATACTATATACTTTCTTATAGTTTTACACAAACTTACATATGTATGTAAATTATATGTAAAGAGAAAAAGTACAAACAATTTACTTATAATTTTTGATTATTTTACGCAAACATTTCTACATGAGAAATGGTACAACAAAATCACTTTATAATATCTTAAAGTTTAACATAAACTCAGCCAAAATTATATCTAAAGAATTTTTTCTCTGAATACAAAAACTACCTGGGTAGATAAAATTTGGAAAATATAATCCAGAAAAAGATGGTATGGGAATATATGTATCACCGATTGTGAGAATGTCATAACCAAGTCTGCAAACTTCTGAAATTTTGCAGGAGGTTCAGTCCGGGGGTTCCGAACCCGTTGTAAAGTCTAAGGTTCGGTTCGCGGACCGGTTCTAAAAGTTGAACCGGTTGCTTGAACGGCTAGGATGGTTAAGGTAATTTTTTGTAAGTCTTTGTTATTATAACCTTTTCAAAATTTCACAACATTTGTCGATGTATGTGCTCTTGGACAATTTTCGAAGATATTTATCAGGTCTGTTCAGATATCAAATGAAAACAAAATCGAACGATTTGGTTTTAGCTGTTCTGGTATTTGAACGATTTGCAATTCGAATGTTTCATTTGCAAATTGTTTCCGTTGACTACACTTTCACCTTTATCAACTTGTTAGTCAAAACAATACAATAAATAATCACTCAGAATAGTTGATAGTAGTTGAATATAGGCGTTTAGGATGTCGTTTCTGTTTTTCAGGGTATTTAATGAACATTTTCACAGCGTTTCATAAACAAGTGAAATCAGAACAGGAAATTAAGAATTATACTCTATATTCCTTTGATGTGTGTGGCCGGAGTGGCTCAGCGGTTAGTGTGCGCGACGGCTGAGCATGAGTCGTGGGTTCGATCCCGCCTCGGAACATCTAATGAAAAGTTTTTTCTTTGAATAAAACTTTACACCCGGCCACACCTCTTGCTGTTGGCGCCAGCATTGCAGTAATTAGCCATGAAAAGCCTCTCAAAAACTGCCGTTCGGATTCGGCGTTAAACTGTAGGTCCCTTTCTCTTGTGCCAAAATTAGAAGCGCACAAGCCAAGAGATTGAGAGATGCTCGGCTTTGGCCCCTTGGGGCTGCTGTCATCTTGATAAGCCGATTTTACTTTACTAGTTAGGTCGGCTATTTCTGGGACGGCCCTCGTAAGTTAGAATCACTCCTAGAGCCACGAACCATTAAACGTAAATAAATAAATGAATAAAATGTCTCAGTATAATTTGTAATGCTAATTATATATTTTTAAAAATTTGGAT
>JAEIFV010001162.1:0-84577 GCA_018904265.1 Lordiphosa collinella
GATATTACATTGGGGGGCGGTCTCACATCTCCTACAAAGCACTATCTGTCACATAAACAAACATAAAATAGTGTAAATTGTGAGTTTATCTGACACATAGCTAAAGTGTAATCGACCCTAAGGTTAATAAAGTTAAACGGAACATAAATTTGACTTATATTATTACAAATATACATATTCTTATTCCTTTAAAGGCCGACTTATCATCTTGTATATACTTAGCTCCTACTATGCTCTTTGTTCGTTTATGTGACTGGTAGTGCCAACTACCTTAATTCCTGACCAATTTAAAGATCGATTTTAGTCGATTTAAAATCCTTAAAAATTGGGAAAAAATCGATGCCCTGAACACCAATTTTTTGCCAGCTCTAGTAGAGAGTTATGCTGGGTTTATACTACGTCACAGAGTGTCACAATGTCAAATTCGTATGGAGCTGTGACATTGTGACACTGAAATGTGACACTCTGTGACACAGTATCAACCCAGCATTAAGTTGTCATGCAAGTAAACGGCCATACTCCGCAATTCGATACATCGATAAATCGATGAAATATTGACTCTAATATAAAGTATCTTTATCAAAGATTGTTGAATTTAGATCTTAGTTGAGAATATGATCTTCGTTTACAATTAACTCGTCACTTTTGACTTAATCACCGATTTGTCTCAGTTTGGAGACTGAAATCTTGGTTTCAAAATAATTTTTTTCTATGTATAGTTGTAGTGGATGGAGGTACTGAACTCGATGCCGATTGGTTTCACAAAAAGTTGCCTTTAGGATACTTTTAGAGATGCTTTTCATATCTGAACAGACTCAAAAAGTGCACCTATACGGTTCCTCTACAAGACACATTGTCGAACTATTACATGGCAGGGATGGGGTAATTCAATACAATTATGTATATGCAGAATGAAGTGGTCATGAAAGTCAATAGAAAGGGACTCGCTGAATAGAGTTGGTCGGATAAACAAAGCTTAAATAACGTCGAGGTTTCAAATCTTTGATAGTCAATCAATATAGGTTTCAGAGAATGACAAAGTAGAAAGTTAGCCCTCAGCCTAAACAAAACCTACAACCTGTCATCTTCGTACAATAACCAGTTAGCCGAACCTAGAGTATAATTGGTAGGGTTAGCAGTTCTGTGTTTGACGTTTAGGTATTTGCCTCAGAGTAAAATAGATCCGGACCCTTTTGACCACAAGAAAATAGATTCTTTTTCCTAACTTGATTCTCTCTTTTATCTTAGAAGTATCAAAAAACGATCTTAAGGGCTTCTAATCAAAATTATCTTATCCAATATTTTAGTCCTTACTCTTAATATCAGGATTATAATTTGTAGCTTTCTCAACATCCGACATCCCACATTTTTCATTATTAAGCGCACCATATGAAAAATATATTATTGAGGAAATGGTCTTAGCACTTTTAAGCTTGTATTATTAACGTACTCACTTGAATGAACTGGATGAACTGGATGTGTCAACAACGAAATGGAAACTGAAGCTGATCCCTTTCTGTAGCGAAAACCCATCATCCACATGACCAACATTAGGTAGGAGTTGCAAAGTCAAAGTCAAAGTCAAATGTCGTAAATCAAAGTGCAAACAAAAGGATGGCCACGTTGAAAAGTCAAAACACAAAACAAACAGACATCCGCCCACGTCGAGATCAGAAGTGAAGTTTTATGACCATCGATTGACAGTGAAGGACATTGGGTTGAGAGGCTACCTACAGCAAGGATTACAAAGGATTGCCGAACAATTGAATTGCCAATATTTGCATATGCCCTTTCGCTACGCATCCGGGGAAACTGAATCCGACAAATGTCAAGGCCAGGGCATGAAGGACATATGCTGAAGGTTTCCGCTGGTTAATTCCGTGTTAATGCTACCTTTCAAAATTCAATTTGCCTGCCTCACCTAATGTCGTTTTTGATGCATTCGCTTTCAACGGGAATTGCAATATTATTATAATTAACAATAAATATTCATTAGTGCGAAACTTGTGCTTAATTTTAATTCGACTTTAATTATGGTAATAATAATTACTCTCAATTAGCTCGGGAGCATTTTGCTTGCCTTACAATAAAATGAAAGTAGCCCCAACATCTATTCGACTGTTCTCAAGTCAATTTTCTTTGTTAATTTCAATTCGAAATTATTGAGTGAAACCTTTGATGGTTTCGTCGTACATAATTTTATATTATTTCCTACTGCTAAAGTGATCGATTTGCAGGTATTACCCAGCTCCTGTCCACAACAAGGGCCGCAATTATGGATGGCCGACTGCAACCTGCTGCAGATATTGCATTTTTAAAAGCTCATAAATATTTCAACGCGTATTTAGAATGGCGCTGCCTGTTGCACTTGGGCGCCCCGGCTACTGGAGCCGCGCGACGCTGCAGCATGTGGAGCGTGGAGTGTGATTAACAAGAATGGTGGCAATTACAGGAAATTGCTTCCTTGCACCTACCTCTGCTGCTTTTGCATGCTGCTGTTTTTTTCTTTCCTTCTGGGTTGGTGGGTCCGAGAGCGAGAGAGCAAGTTTATTATTTCGTGAAAAATGTGCGTGCACTTTTTACTTAATCACACATTTGATGCATTCAAAATGAAGACGTTGGGCAGCAATCAACTCTCCTTCTGCTTTTGCAGACCCACCCTCTGGTCATAGGTGCTGGAGAGTGCCTGACCATATTGCAATCACGTTAAAAGCCATAATAAGGGTAAAATTTTTAATAACTTTATTACCGAGACTCAGGCAAGAGATGGGGCAAATGGCACACTGGTGCAAAGCACACGAGATTATGGCTTTAAAATAGGGGTATAGTTGCTCCAATGATCTATGCACTGAAAGAAACCAAGGCGTTGCCAGAATGGTCTCTGAAATATTTGATCACAAATGTTCCGAACGTTCTTGATATGAGCACAATTCAGCTCACCTCAACCACCCCACCGAAAAGTATATGTAGGCATTCAGACATGCGTCTTCACACTCTTGGGCTCTACTCCCAGTTAGTCCGACAAAAATGTTTATTTATTTAATAAATAACCAAGGCTGGTGAGGGTGTTGTACAAGCGATGTCTCCGCGGACCTGGACCTGGACAGTGGATCTGGCCCTGGACGGCGGATCTGGCCAGTGGTCCTGGACGGCGGACCTGAACCTGGACGGTGGTTAAACCTCGACGGTGGATCTGGACGGCGGCGGACCTGGACGGTGGTGGACCTGGACGGTGGATCTGAACGGTGGACTCTCAGAGCTCGATATACTAAGGAGTCTATACTTAATACAATACAAAGTACTCGATTGTGCATACTAAGTACTCTATACTAAGTACTATACCAGATACTAAGTACTCTTTAAGTACTCGACATACTAATTACTTGTTACTAAGTACTCGCTACTCGTAACTCAGCACTCAGTACTCAGACTTCAATACTCGGTACTCAGAAGTCGACTCTCAGAACTCGATACTCAGGAGTCAATACTTATTACTCGAAGCTCGATATACGATACAAAGCATTCGATATTGTATACTAAGTACTCCATACTAAGTACTATACTAAATACTCTTTAAGTACTCGATTTACTAAGTACTCTATACTAAGTAATCGTTACTAGATACTCAGCACTCAGTAGTTAGACTTCGATAATCCATACTCAGAAGTCGATACTAAAAAGTCGATACACTGAGGTTGAAACTCAGATGTTGACTCTCAGAACTCGATATCAAGGATTCAATACAAAGAACTAAATATTTTGCACTCTATACCAAGTACTCGATAAAGTCGATACTCAGAAGTCGGTACTCAGAAGTCGATACTCAAAAGTCAATACTCAGAAGTCGACTCTCAGTACTCGATACTAAGGAGCAGTGTTGCCATTTTAGCTATTTAGTTGCTAGATCTAGCGTTTTTGAAAGTGAAAATGCTTAAAAATTTTTGAAAATGCTATTAGCTATAAATCTAGCAACTTTAAAATTATGTCTAGCTATTTCTAGCAATTTTTAAATTTTAAAGACGATGTGCGAAATAACGCCTATTAAATTGGTATGGAACCTTTGCTACAGAACTTCCCCTGCGTAAAAAGTCTCAGAAGTGAACTTCGGAGTGATAATTATATAATTTAAGTCATAATCATTAGAAATTGCTTTAGTTCATGAGTGATTTCGGTAAAGATTCATGAGATTTAGTACTTAACTTTATGCCTAAAAAGCATTGCCTGTACTAGATTCATGACCGAAGAGCAAGTAAGTGAAGCCATATTTTTAGTACCAACTTTTCAAATCAGCGATAATTTCAGTACTGATTCGGTTCTGAGCCCCCAGAAGGGTTCTATCCACAGTAGTGATAGTGCAATGAAAACATTCAGGGTGTCTTCAGTCTTCATATTCTTTCGAAGAAATTGACTACTATGAGTTGTCGCAAATTATTTTTATTCATTATAATGAGCAAAAAACTCAAATATTGCTGATATGGACGAAGTCACTAAGTTCCGGTACATAATTCTCAGAACTGGGATCAGCATTTTTTGGCCTTTCAGCTTTCCTTGTACCTAGATTCGGGTTCGGCTCGGACTCCCAAACAAACAGAGAGATTGTGAATTCATTGCGGGACTCTGTCCCTTCTGAAGAGTTTGTTAGTCTAGCACCTTGAAAGATATTTAGGTAATTGTTAAGTATAGAAACCTGTGCTCAAAAAATTCCAAAATAATTCCTTGGATACACCTCAAATTAGAAAGAATTATCATGCGGAAAAACTCTAAAACACTATTTTTAAATTTTTAGCTATTTCTAGCAGTTTTTTGCTCAAATTTATCAGCTCTTGGATCCCTTATAATGTCGGTTTGCAGACCTAATTTAAAGTATTTTTGTATTCGAAACTCATTACAAATTAATTTTTTCAAAGTTTCTTTTAGACTTAAGTCCAGAAACAACAGTATTTTAAGTTTTTATTTTTAGCTATTTATTTTAGCAATTTATTTTAATTTTTAGCTAATTTTAGCATTTTTTTTTTAAATCTAGCAACTTTTGAACCTCATGTTCTGGCAACACTGCTAAGGAGTCAATACAAAGCCTGAATACTAAGTACTTAGTATCACTCGATACTCAGTTCTCAATAATAAGTACTCGTTAGTAAGTTCTCGATAGTGAGTATTCGATACTCAGAATACGGTTCTAGCTACTCGTTACTAAGTTCTCGATAGTTAGTATTCGATACTCAGAACTCGATTCTAACTACACGATACTAAATACTCGATACTGTTAGGGAGTAGTTAGCACTCGATACTCAGTATTCACTACTCAGAAATCGATTCTAACTACTCGTTAGGAAGTACTCGATACTGTGCGTGAGTAGAGCGTATGCGATACTCAGAACTCGATTCTAACTACTCGATCTTAAGTTCTCAATACTGAGTATTCGGTGAGTGCATGTGTGAGTTTGCCGGGACAACCGATTCCCCCAACGATGTCCAGCTTTCAATGTAACAATTTATACGGAGCAACAATGCAGCACTTTACACAGTTCGTGTGGCGCCATCAATTTACTTTTGAAATCGGACTTGAATTAAATGAGGCTTACTCTGTTTTAACAATTTAAAGCACCGTATATAATTCTTTCAGTGTACAAATAGAAAGCAAATAAGCTACCTCAAGAGTGTCCTAGTATAAACCATTATTAACCCATAAAGTGAGTTAAGAAATTCATCAAAAAAACCTCAAGCAAAGTATGTTATTTCCCACCATTCAAAATGAAAGGAAAACAAGTTGAAAACTTGGTCGAATTCTGGGGTACAAGCTGTTGTAGGAACTATAGATGATTCAATCCTACTGTTACTCCTTAAAAAGTGCAGCTAAACTTAGAACTTCATATATTTCCTTAAGTTTCTTAAGACTTGTCCCACTGTCCCCTTGCCTGTTTACTTTTGCCATTCACCCAATACCCATTTCCGTTTCAGTTCCTAAGGGCAATTCCTGTTCCTGTTCCTCAATTTATGTTAATTTTCATTGATGAACCATTTAAGTAATTATGTAAAATTTGTTCCCGTAATTGGAGCAGACCAGAAGTTAGCTAACCAGACTGCAAGTGCAAGTGCATTAACCTATTTTCCCAGCCAGGTTGCAGCCATTTTGAATTGCATTCGCCGAGGGTTACACAGACGGCACCCAGTGCACAATCAAAGACAACAAATGCCTGTTTATCTTCTTTTTTTTTCTCATTTCGGTTGGTTGCCATTAAGGTAGCCGCTCATCTATTGACAGGTAGAAAATTTATCGACTGCATTTTTATGGTCGTGGGACAGGGGGAAGGAGGCCTAAAACTGGTTTTCAGTTATTTCAGCTGCTCACCCACTGTGAGGTCAATGGCTGATTTGGGTTCCTTTGTTTTTCGATTTTGGTTTGTGTTTAATTACGAGATTTGAAAGAAATCTGCATGATTTTGAATAAAGGTAAAGGTTGAAACGCGGGGGATATTTAAATTTTAGTTAATCTACTGGGTGGGGGAAATTAAATGACAAACTTCATTTCAAACTTGAAGAAAACCACATCAGGCAGAAACTTAAACTTGATCAAGCTTAAATTAAGGGAAAAGTTTTTAAAATGAATGTATAAAATTGGGAGTGAGCTGAACTGGTAACATACCGTTTAATAGCCTACCTCCACTGACATTTATATAAACATCTTCAAAATTGCTGATTGCACAGCAAATGTACCATTCTCTTTGCCCGTTTGAAATTAAAACTAAATCGGCCTTCTGCCTGTTACATACTTTTGCACAAACTTAATATACTTACTCTATGTACCTTTGATACAGAGTATAAAATGTACAGCTTATGTTGTTGTTCCTAACGACCACTGGAACTTTAAAATAAAACCCGGCATCTTAGCGCAGATGACTATCACTCTCTCGCGCGGCAGTAAATGAAGGGAAGCAACAATAAGAAACCCAGCAAAATATTAATTGATTATAGAACATTTAGGCTTTCAATATTTTAATATTAATAGAGAAAACTGAAATCTTTCGAATGGTATTAGTTTGGAAGATATCGATATCAAACTTAAAACCAACACTTCTATTCCCCATATTTGTAATCTCTGAAATTTAAATAAAGATCGGATAATAAATATAATTTTTTTATCACTCTCCGTCGGCTTTTCCTTAAGTCTTTTTTAGCTAATCACCCTGTCTAAACACTAACCGCCGGAAATGATGTCACCTTTCTGATCATTAAACTAACAACATCACATATTGTAGTTTGTTGTATTGAACAGTGTGCTTTAATCAGATAGAGCAGCACGATCATGTCAGTTTTGAGTCGCACGTGTTCGTGTCAAAATTGTTTTAAATGCATTTGTTTGTAATAAATAGCTGAAATTGAAGTATGAAATATCTTTAATCTTACTAATATTCAAGCCTGTTCCCATTTCCGAGTGGAATTAAAACGTAAATCGATTTCCTAGTGAAATAGAAATCGATTGTCTTTTCAAATCGTTTTGGAATTTAAATTTAGCTATAAGGCAGCCTGGATAATTTCGATACTTTAGTTTTAAACATAGCATGCGGAATTGCGAACAGCTCGATCGTGTTTGCTTTCGTCTACATGCAAAATTTCGATTTTAAATCAAATTGTTCGCTCGATATATCTTTGGAAGACCTTTTTTTGTTTTCAATGGAAATGTCCTAAAAATTTGCATTTATTTATACTAATATTTTTACATAATTCTACAAATTTGGGTCAAAATCGGAAAGGTTCTGAAACCGCAGCTTCAGCGAACCACACCTCAACTAGAGCTGACTCTGCTTATCTCATTTTGGACAGAAAAGAAACAGCGTGGAGTACGTCCTCTGTAAAAGTTGAATTTGTTATTTACAAATGAGTGCAAGGAACGATGTATATATGTTTAGCTGCTCACCTTGTAAATATAGAGCATGTGATTTTTATTGAACTACATTAGTTTAGTCTTCAACACGTTATCTGGGTGACTGTTTTACATAGCTTTTACTTTAAGCAAATTACCGATGTGTTTGCACTAAAATCAGAACAGTTAATGTCAACCGTCTTCTTTGGAAGGCAGGAGCTCTCCTGTGGTTATGGATGCGTATGTAGTGAGGTAAAACCCAGCGCCCCATCTTGGCTAACATCGACTTACACCTCCCCGTGGTAAACCCTGATAACAGAGCAGTGCACCCGTAAAGAAGCTGGCTAACGTGAGCGGCGATCCTACCCTGGGATAAATAGGGGCGGTAATTTGGGCTCGGCACCCGATTTACGTCTATTACATCAGCCAATAAAAACTGCGACAACAATGCCTCGGATACGGCGACCTGGAAGTCCCCTAATCAATCGACGCAAAACCAGATTGATCACGTTGTAATAGACGGAAGGTACTCATCGAGTGTTCTAGACGTACGTGCGCCCCGAGGAGCCATTACTCGGATCGGATCAGTACCTTGTTGCAGCCAAAGTACGCACACGGCTCAGTGTGGCACATGCCACACAGTCTAACACACGCCGAAAGCTGAACGTTGAGAAGCTGGAATCACAACGGACATCCAAAGCAGTTGTTCAGGGAAACCCCACCTGGCACTTCTGGTATAGGCGAACAGTGGAAGCAAATTTCACACTCTATAAGTACGGCTGCCAAGGAGATTCTCGCTACTAAAGAGAAAGCCGTTGCGCACAGGAGAACTCTGCATCCGGGAGCAACGCGGACTTTTAAGGAGCGATACCGGGAGAAAAGGAGAGAGAAGAAGCGCATTTTCAGGAGGAAGAAAAAATGAGAGCTGTTCGAAAGGAGTGAGACTCAAAAATTCTACCAAAAGATTAAGCAACTAGCCGAAGTTTCTAAGCCCAGAGTCACGCACGGAAATCTGGTCACAGATCCGCAAGTGGCACTAGACAAATGGAGGAACTATTTCTCCAACCTGATAGGAGGTGATGACGAACACAATGCCGCCTCTGGGAAAGTAGCCACACCACCAGTCGATAACACAGAGATAGACCCGCCGGACCATAATGAAGTCTGGTTAGCCATAAAAAGGGAAACAATAACAAATTTGCTGGCGCTGACGAGCGGCCCGCTGAATTGTTCAAGGCTGGCGGTGATGACGCCTCTGCACAATATGGTCCGAAGAAGCATTCCCGAAGATTGGAATCTAATTGTACTTTGTCCAATATTTAAAAAAGGAGACCCTGCAGTTTGCGCCAATTACCGAGGGATCAGTCTCCTTCCCATTGCATATAAGGTTCTATCATGAATCCTATGTGAACGTCTAAAGCCGAGAATGAGCGAACTGATTGAACCTTGTCAGTGTGGCTTTAGATCTGGCAAATTCACCATGCGACAAATCCTGGAGAAGTCCCAAGAGAAAGATCGACACCCACCACCATTTTGTTGAATATAAAGCCGCCTTAGACACCCCGATAAGGTCAATGTTCTTTGAAGCCCTATCTACCTTTGGTATTCCCGGAAAGTACGTTCGACTTTGCATGATGACGTTGAGAAGCACACAAAGCTCCATCAAAATAGGAAAAAAATCTCTCCGAGCCTTTCGATACCAAAAGAGGTGTTAGGCAGGGTGACACCTTATAGTGTGATTTCTTTAATCTGCTGATGGAGTACATACTGCCCCAGTGCCCAAATGCTAACAGAACGGGCACCATCTTTACCAGAGATAACATGCTACTTGCATATAGAGTGGTAATGGTAATAACGGGGAAAAAGGAAATGGGGGGGAGAGAGGCGTTGGTGGTGGAGGAGGAGGGGAAAAAATGAAGGGAAGGGGGGAAAATGAGGATAAAACGAAAAAACTATTATAATTGCGTAGCGCGGTAACACGAGAACCATTTTATCTTTTGGGAGGAGAAAAAAAGTTTTTTGGGGAATGGGGTTACTCCGACCACGGGAAACAAAGAGAGTTTAAAGAAATGCGAAGAAAAAAAATTTTTTTAGGGGGAAAAAAAATGTTTTGTGAGAAGAAGAGGGTAGAAATAACTCCAAAAAAAAAAAAATATTAATATGAAATTTTTGCTCCAAGGACATAAACTTCAAACATTCTGAAATTGTAATTTTTGTGATTTTCTAAAATATGCCAGGAATACGAATGCCTGAATTATCGCGATCCTCTTAAAGAGCAAGAGGGATGAGAGCAATGAGAAGTCGCAAGAATGCCACAGGTAAGCTGGCATGCAATGAACCAGTGGAGCGGCAGGCCAGGCTATGATCAGCAGAAACGCCGGAGCATCCGATCAATCGACGCCAGCAATTCTCTATACATATCGCATACTCGCACTTACTCGATGTAATTTTAAAAGAGCTGCATTCCAGTAAGATCCAAGTCCTGAATAAGACAGCCATTAGCTCCTTATAATGGACTTCGACTTTGCCATACTCTTAAATGGGCAGAAGAGAGCTGGGATGTGTTGTTCTGCAGGCAATGTAGTAATGTTATCACTATTAAAGGAGCCAGTGGATCCATTAATGGAATTATTTTCATGTTGCACAGACGAATCTCGCCATTTTTTAAACAAGATGACATCTTTTGGGGCGGACAGAGTTGTTGCCATGCAACATTCCATAAATGCACAGACAATTCGTCAAAGCAGGAGTTACTGAGGTCGAAACCCTAGTTAAGACAAAAATATTTATAAATTTTATATATATCGCATTAACATATGGATATTAAATCCTTCATCAACTCAGCTATCTGCTTTGAAAGTGCACTCCATAACAGGCTTACAAAAGCGTTGCCATTAATTGGGCCAATTAAAAGATTCCTTTTTTGTTTTTGGCCAAACTCATCAAGCGACTGGCGACGTCTTGGCGTCTGTTCCAGGCATGTTGCAATTTCTTCCATAATTTGCCACAATTAACGACTGATCAGTAATTAAAGTTGCATTATCCGCCACAGCCGGCACCTGCGGATCAACGAATGATGCCGCAAAAGTGCGTGGATAACAAATGCTTGATTTGATGCAGCCATCAGTTGTCGTTGGGGCTATATAACTATATATAGTTTTGGTTGTCGTCTCCCCTTATGTGGCGGATCGTTGATTACCTCCAACTCCGATGAACATCAAAAACGACTTAAGGCCACCACCGCGCGTATTTGGAAGATTTTTCGCAGTTTCTAATGATGATGATAGTCGGCACCCAAATTGCCTGGCACTTGGCATCAATGCCGCTCCACGCTCCAGTCGAGGTCAAGCGCGGTAACAGAAAGTGTTTGAGTGAACTTTTGCTAAAAACTTAAACATTTTGTGCCTTCTTCAACCACATGTTGCTGGTGGCTCCACTTAGGATATTAACACATTCCTTCACCATGCATTTCCATTTTGCGTTTGCCCCCAAAGGACATAAACTTATAAGGCGACCAAGATTTATGGATTTTAATTTCCTGAGCTGTTTTGCTTGGCGAGCCATGGAAACATGTGTGAGCCTCTGTGCGCGCGAGTGTAACTAAACAGGCAAGGATGCAAAAAACTAGCCTGTCAGCACATCTGCAGTTGGGAAAATGAGGAATGGCCCTTTTAGCATTAGCGCGTCTCCCTACCTAAGCAACCGAGGGAAAAGTGAAAGTCCTCCCAGGCAAATTTCATGCACCGCTGGCCCCTAAGGCCAGAAGTGTGCCAGGGAACTGCAGGACATTGCATACACACACACACACCCATGCATAGGTAATGTGCCACACGCAGTCAACAAAAGCGTATAAAATATGAGTGTGTTCACTCAAACTGACTAAAAATTCCCTGGGCTCCCAAAAATAGGGGAAAAAACAAATGTTTTACTCACTTGATCGATTGCCGTTGAACCGGAACGTAGCTAAAGCAACGCACGCGTAACAAATGCAATCCTGCTTAAAAGCAGAAATGTGTCACACATCTCCTCCTTCCCCCTAATGGCTAAATCCTTTCACTGCACCACTCGCCCCCCCCCCTTTGACTCTGCTTGTCGGTTCCTTTTGTTGGCATTTCTTGATGTCTCCTTGCAGCTTCTTTTGTTGCTGACTTTTTTATTATAAACTTTTGGCTCCTTTCTTCGTCTTGTTCTTGTTGTGCAGAAAACAAAGATAAATTGGTTAATTTCCCCTTGCCATTGTTGTGCCAGCCATCAATCGATGTTTGGGGTCTGGTAATGGACTTGACTGAGCTTACGCATTACTCTGAGTCCTGGTCCCTTTCTATTATATTTTTTTCATCCATTTCTTACATTAAAACTGAGCAAACAGAAATTAGTACAACAATTGGCAATTCTATTAGTAAGTCATAGTAGATCATGAGAACTCTGATTTGGACTTCGAGGAAAATTTATGTCATACGTTCTGGCATACCTAACTTAGGTAAGAGTTAAAGCTGAAGTCTGAACCTGAATCGGAATAAATTTAACTTTACAACCAGAGCTCAAAAATTGAAATAGCCCAAAGTCCATTAAACAAGTGAAAATTTGTACATAAATCTCTTAGTCTGAGTCACTCTTAACGCCCACAAAAATCGGCTTACCCTAGAGAGCAGGCATTTTGAATTTTGTCGGATCTACTGAGAATTTGGAATAACTTAAGTCTTTAATTGACTTAAAAAGAATTTTTGTGTTTTAGTGTTTTGTCTCGAGCAAGGAGTATTTATTAAAGGTGTCGTATTCCGTAGTGACAAGGGGCCTTATTTTAATCACCTCGCTCTCTCTCGCCCCAGACGACAGCTCTCTGATAGTCAGAGCACTCTACGTTTGTTATTGTTATTGTCGTCTCTCGACTCAGACTGTCAAAATAATGCCCCTTGAAAGAGGTCTGCTGTGTACACCTTGGTATCGAGATTTTGGCAATGCCATCGAAAGTTAAACGTTAAAGTCAGCTTCGTTCCATTTTCAATCGATTTGTTATTAAATGTGTTCTCTCTCTCTCTCCTAGCCAAAAGTAAAAGGAGAGCAATTTTATTTAGAATTGACAACAGCCAATCCAATCCGAAGAGGATTTGCATTTGAATTAGTTTTCAGAAAGTAGTGGAATTGAGAACATGCCTGATAGTTCTTTACGCTGCGACTGTAAAGCTTTTTACGGACCTGCGAAGATCAATTTCGAATGCTGGGTAACTCTAGTGTGACTAGACTTATTTTTAAATTAACTGTAGGTGAGTCTCGGTACTCGTTCAGCAATATTTTCTTTTTAACAGGTTAGAAAGTCATTTAAGCCTAACTATAATATTTTCTGACTGAGTCGGAGACTTTGTAAACTGGTCTTTCTTCTCGAACTGGTCTTTCTCTGTACGTATGAACAAATATATCTCAGATATGGTAAAAAAAAGAGAACTTCTTATACTTGCAGGCAGATCAAGATTATTTTCAATTTTTTCCATGCCCCCTCCCGCCCCGCAAATAGGAAAAAAGTCATATCTTCGACCGTTTTATAGATAGAAGGTTCATTTTTTCTGGGCACATTTAGTAATCAGGATTATTTATCGAAAGGATAAATCAAAGGAATGGTAAGAATCGGACGAACGGTAAACGAGTTATAAGCAAATCAAACAATGACGATGGGCAGCACCGACCGCAATGGCGATAGGCAGCATTTTACACACTATAACTCACACTTTGTGAGGTACAGAGTATATTATAGTCGTGCTTGACCGACTTTCTTCCCTCTTTAATATACGTAAATGCGAACATTCAGCTTTTCATTGATACAACTGTATTTTTGGATCCAAGAAACTAAATAATTTTGACGTTAGAACAAAATCATTGTGCAAAGAAACATATTGCAGAATTGTATAATCGACAAAAGGAACTAATGAAGCAGCCAGCCACAACAAAGATCAACAAAGATTACATATGGACAGCAGCAGTGCACAGTGGACGGTTTCATAGGTCATTAAGAAAAAATCTAAATTTTAATTTTACCTCCAAATAAGTCATCACTATTTTTTAAATGAATAAGCTATTAATCGTAAAAACCATTTCATGAACTCGAATGGACACGAAGGATAACTTTGAATTCGCCGTCAATTCATGAAATGCTGTGACGCAGCTAACTTGACGTTGCGTTGGTGTTGCCAGATCTTTTCTTTTCTCATATGTGCACTGGTCATTTTGTGATTTTGCAAAAGCAGCATAAACAGAAACCAATTTGATTTTACAAAATGAAGAAATCGTGAATTTCATAGCATAAAAGTAGTATTTGAAGTAGGCGTAGTTCCGTTTGTGTTCATGTTAAAACACTTTCTAAGGTCACGCAAAAGCTTGTGAGGTTTAACAATTGAAATTCGTATAGTTCTTGGACTTACCGAAAGACTTTAATGAACCGAAACTTGTGGTGGGTCTATGAAGTTAAGTCCAGATAGATGACAAATATCTCCTAATGTATAACTTAATTTCACAATTAATTGAAGTTCTTGTGAGAAAAACTTTATTTTTTGTCAATGGTAGCGTCTTCAAACTCGTCAGATAGCTATATTATCTGCTTCAGCACAATTTGGCCGACTTTGATGAAAATCGGATGAATATATGGAATATTTGTCATATAATAAACTGATCATAGAAGAGGCGCCATCTATTGGTCAGCTTTGGAAATCACTCAGCTAGCATTGTTCAAAGCGAAAATGAAATTCAGCAGAGCCAAAGTTAATTTTCCTCTATTTTTTTGACTAATAAATGGGAAATGGGAAACAAGCATATCATTGCCATTCGGAGAATATACTTGATGTACAAGTCGATGATTTGAAAGCTCAAGAATTCGATATCCTCTCTCACTCTTATGGCTTGGTTGAACTTACATGTTCGCACAAGAAAGGTTCAACTGATGGCTGAGTAAAAGCTAGCAGCATATATCTTAATAATATTTTGGAATTGAAACCAGGAGCCATATTACTTGATTAGTTAACAGGAAACCCATAAAAATCATCCGTTTCCCTTGGATTTTATTTCCGCACTTGAAAGTCTTCTCCAATTTTGATGAATTGTCAAGGCTACAGTGATAATTAAAAGTCAATGCACACACACATTCACACAGTCTCCGCAAATGATAAACATCAAATGAGGTACAACTTGTGAGATGTATTACAATCCATAATCGTTCAGACCTTCGCTGGCAATCCATCACTGAAAGCCACTCCAGCAGTGTTCTTCAAGGCCACAAGTGGAATATGGATAGCTTTTGGAATAGAAAATCCAAACTGCCATCCACACTGCCCCTGTCGAAGATGAAGATTTCCGAAAGCCAGCTACCGTTTTAGGTGGCTCCTGCTCCTCCACCTCCACCTAGAACCAAAACTTTGGTGTGCACGCCAGCAGAGCAGCAGCTACAGCAGAAAACAAAACGAAACGAAAACTGAAATACGGCTGCATCATTAAATTTAATATGATACTCATTTAATGAAATTGTTGCCGATTTGTTTTGAAAATACACGCGCTCTCCTCGTCCTCCACCCGGTCGACTTTGACGCCTTCGCCAAATGCGGATGCGGAGATGGAAGCTTTCAAGTTCTCGTGCCAAATGCGGGCGGGCGGCTGTCATTGAGGGCGGGACCGAGAGTGCAATATTGCGAACATGGCCGGATAATGACGACAACGTCGACGTCGACAACTCGGAAGGAAATGTGCACTGGCCGCAGGCTGAAACAGAGAAAAAGGTGGGAGAAGCAGCAGAGAGCATAGGCGATTACACTGAAGGAATTAAGTACCTACACATGAGGCATATTATAAGTTTATGAGCTGCGAAAGACTAGCAGGTTTTAGACAGCTCGAGGTTATTTAAGTTAACAACTAAAAGTAAGAATGCAATTACTGCTTGGGAAAATCAAGCGAGCTCTAAGTGTGTGTGACTTGTATTAGTAAGAGAGACTTCTTAAGCTAGGAAAACTTTACATGTTTTGTCTTTGTTCCTAGAACCTAAGAATTTGGCTTGATACTTTAGAAAACCAATGTTTAAATAAAACTTACAAAAAAGAGGACATAAACAAAGCTCTTGACATCGAACCTCTGAATTCTTTGCTTAGTCAGCGCTTAACATTTGAATGCGTTCTTTACTAAGACCCACGCGAAGGCTTGATGGTCGTGTGAGCTAAGATGCCACCTTTTCAATTTGAAGTTTACCCAGGTACCAAGTTGCAGTTTCAGAACAATGGTAAATCCTAAAACTTTTAAAAGAGGGTGGGACATCAAAGTGACCTCCTTTCTTATCTTGAAAATGTTAATTAACTTGGACAGGCATGCACATACTACTAAGGGACTATTCTTTCATTTAAGACTTGATGGAAAGTGTCAGACCATTTATCTGACAGGCTTTTAAAAGTCGGTTGTACTCAAAATGCTCCCTTTTCCGCACTCGCAAAAGATTCGCGATTTTAAACAGGGTTTTCGAACAAATTTGTTCTCGAAATCGCTTAACTTTTTCGAATGCGAAAGTGGAAGCAAGACTTTCAAGCCTTTTTTAAGCTACTTGTATCGAATTTTCTTTCAGTGCACAAGAGAGCATCATAGTTAGTGGCAAAAATCATTCTAATGACAGCAAAACGTAAAAAGCTCTGAAAGTGTTAAGTGGTTTCTCATTAAACTTTATGTACTGCCGGCTGTCCGGACTCGTTTTGCTCCCCCCTCTCTCTCCGTCTCTCTCTCTCTGTTTTGCTGGGGGCGTGGGATGCGGCAAATAAAGGAACGGAACGAGGACGAAGGCTTAAACGATGGCCAGACCAACATCATTAGCACTTTTAACCGCATATTAAATTTAGTAAAGCATTTGATTAATCGCCACGCAGTTCATTTTTCTGCACTGACCAGTTCCAGGTCTAACCCATATCCCATATCCATAACCCATAGCCACACATCCATTCGGCTACCGAAAATCTTATCTTTCAATGAGTCGCCGAGACAAATGACACGTGATTTTATTTGATTTACTTACATCTGCAGCTCAATTTTCAGTTTGACTTTTGGTTTGGTGTTTTTTGGCCTTTCTTATGGCCAACAGTTACAGTTCGCCGTCCTCTTCTTGGCCCTGTTGCTTGATGCCCGGGCACATTATCCGAAATGATTCGATCATTAGCGGTGTCGTGGCAAGTCGACTCGAGTTGAGTTGTATGTTTGTGTTCGTTTTAGGCATTACGGGTAATTACTGGGAATGTTGTGACAACAATTTTGCCGACTTGTCTTCAAATTACTTAATTTTAATGTTTGGCCATATTGTACCGATAAAGATTGAAATGTATTATACGAAATTGTAGCAGTATTGGCAGAAGAATGAGCTGGCTGTGTGAGCTTTTGGTTCAGTACATTCATTAGAAGCTAAACGGCATTAACTTAGCACAATACTTCTGATCGTTGATAACCTTGGCAATAAGGTCCAAAATATTGAAGGGTTGACATTGATTCTAGATGATTTTCTTGTACTGAGCTCAGTTCTGTTATCGGAAATAGTTTATCACGTCTAGGTTTTTGGTAATTTCATCTTAAAGTTGCCTTAAATGCATATATTGACCCTTTTACTGTTATTTTTGTGTAGAACATTTTCGTTATTTTTGTCTCTCTTTGATGTTATCGTAAATAACAATTTCCTAGCTTTAAAATAAACTATGCCAAAGAATTTTGAGATTTTTTTAAGCGAAGATATACCATTTTGAATTCATGTGCTAAAAATTACCATATATTTTGTACCTCCCAAAGGTATGCAATGTATATTGTTGAAAAGATTCATGAGAATTCCAAATGATATGATTGCCAACTACTTATAATGATTTTTCATAACATATTTTTGGACAGGAGGCCATTGAATAATATTGAACTCATGTATTCAGAATGATATATCTTTGCTTAAAAAAATCGCAGAATTGTTTGGTATAGTGTATTATAAAGCTAGGACGTAATACTGTACGATAATATCAAAAAAAAACTTCAACAATTTTAAAGGTTATCCCTAAAACGTGTCTAAAAAGAGTCAAAATAAAAATTGTATTCCAAATTTCTGTTAATCTAGACGTAATGGGCCTTTTTCGAAATGGGATTCGTGTTCAGCACACTAAAATTATCTGTAATCAAAAACAATCCTTCATTATACTACAAATTGTCTTATGTTGTTACCTTGTGTAGTTCAAACCTGAAGGGATTATTTGCTATTGGAATTTTCGGAGGCCACGCTTGGGATAGATTTCTGAACAAGTGCACACTGGTGAATAAACGTGTTAAGAAAATAAGATTTCTTCATCACAAAATAAGAACAGAATGTTCTCTCAAATATTTGAGAACAAATGTTCCGAATATTCTTGATATGATAGCCATTCATACTGTCAAAGACGGCCGTCGTCGTTGCGAGCGCTAGAGGTCTGGGGCTCTACTCCCAGTAATTAAGTCCGACAAACTTTTATTTCTTTAAAAATTAACCACAGCAGGTGGGGTGATGTACAAGTGACGTCTCTGCAGACGTGGACCAAGACCTGGACGTTTACTGGGACCTGGACCTGGACCTAGACGTGGACCTGGACCTCTAATATATTTTTGACGTTAAAATATTCTCAAAAACGGAACATATCAACTCACATCAAGATGATGCGTTCTCAAAAATAAAATTCTTAAAGTGAGAATTTAGTTTTAAAGTGAGAAAAACCGTTCATGATTAGTTTTCGACTACGAATATGCTCTTAATGAGTCCAATGCTCTTGGTTTTTTCCTCTGTGTGAGTCCTTTGCGAAAGCGCACAATCAGTGCAACGAAATCAAAAGCGTAATTAAAGTATATCAAAAAAGGTCCAAATTGGACTCTGAAGTCAGACTCTTCTCAATTTACGTAATTTTCTCAAAATAAATCATAACCTCTAATTGGCAAAACCTAGTCGTTCTCAGTTTGGGTCTTGAAAAACGACCGACGAGTCCGAACGAGCCAAAATAATTATTAAGCACTGCTCAATGATTCAGACTGAACTGTTTTATGTTTGTTAGGCAGCTCCGTCTGTTCAGTCGCCGAGATCCCGAGTTCTAGTCCCAGACAAGATAAAGTGAAACAATAATTTTTAATGATTTGCCCAAATTGAGAATAGGAACTGAATTTTTCAGAGTGTAAGAGATAGGAAGCTGAATTTTTCACAGTAGTTTGATCTTATTCAGTAGCGAAATGAGGAAAATTGGCAGAAAACTTTTGTATGCAACTTTTTTCATCCGATTGGGCTCAAACTCATTTCTAGAGATCTAAATGAAAATTCAACATTAACTGCATACCAGTCTTCTGAAATATTTACCCCCCTTGGTGGAAATTGGTGGGTAAAGGTTGAGGGGTTTGAAGATATCTGGATTATCAAGTTGGCCATGACCTGATTGGGAAAGTTATAACAAGAAAGCAAAGCTAACTTTTTCTGTGCCGAATTTTAAATACACTTGAAACTTTAGTCACCACTAACCTAATTCTTGTAACCAATGACTTAATTTATAAGCTTTATGCCTTGTGTCATTGGGAAAAAAAAAATTTGTATGGCTGCTACAAGAAGTGACCATCCGATTTCTCTGTGCAAAATTTCAGCTCGATAGAGTCAAGGCTGAGGGTCTAGTTTGCTTAGAAACAGACGGACAAGGCTCAATCGACTCAGTTCGTCATGCTGATCAAGAATATATATTCTTTATGTGGTCGGAGATGATTCCTTCTATGCGTTCAAAATTTTTGGGCAAAATTATAATACACTTTCTAAGTGTATTAATATATATTCAGTTCAACTCGGACTGCCGTTTTTCATTGTACTTGGTTGTGTGCGGGACCTGGACCAGGAGGTGGACCTGGAGGTGTACTTGGAGGAGGATCTTGAGGTATACCTGGAGGTGTAATGGTCGGGAAGGTTTCTAAGTTTAAGAAATGGACGGGAAATGGTTTAAAAACCGCAATATTTGACAAATTCTGAATTTCGGTGATGTATTGTGGAACGGTGGATGCTTGCCCGGGAAGGTTTCTGAGTTGAAGAAATTTGTAGGAAATGGTCCAAAAACCACGATATTAGCCAAATTTTGGATATCGGTGAAACTTTGGGGATTGGTTGGACGCTTGACCGGGAAGGTTTCTAAGTTGATGAAATGGGCGGGAAATGGTGCCAAGACCACGAAATTTGCAAAATTATAGCGTTCATCCGATTACAATGAAACTTTGAGGAATGGTTGTAGAATTGGTAGAAAATGTCTCAAAATGTGTGTACTTGACCTTTATTTTTCGGTGCGATTTTTATCCAATTGGGTTTGTAAGCTCTAATTTTCCAAAGTCTACCACCAAGATCGGAAATGTCAGGTCAGGACACTTTACTTTTAACCGCAGGCGGGGCATAAGAATTAATCTTTGCTCTGAGCCGATGTATGTAAGATACGGTTTGTGTGCTCTACGGGGGACAAAAATAGGTCAAACATTTTCCTATTTGTGAAATCCACCCCCAAGTCGGAAAAGAAAAACCGATACTGATATCGGTTAAAATAGCTTAACTGACGGCGGCGTAGCGAAACAAGCCGGGCTATTTGCTAGTCTAGATATATAATCCAAAGAGGTGCCACCACTCCACCACTTATAGCTCAAGGACGGCAGGACGGATTTTCATCATCTTTACATTGTAGGATTTTTATCCTACCTAAATAACCGAATAACTTTTAAAATGTATTATTAAGAAAATGTTATAGATGACAATTGTCGACGGATAAATAGACTTTAAATTTGCAAAAACAGACAGACAGATTGAGAGACGGACATGCCCCGGTGGAACTGGAAGGACATTCCTCATATCATTGATTTTGACCTATGTTCTTGGGTGATCCAACTTTGTGGTAGCAGTTGCTTCTTCTGGAATAACGGACACATTGTTAGACGGATGCCGTATAGCTTATTCAGCGCTCATATTGCCGTTAATACTTCAAACTATTAAACAACCGACATGTAACATTGCGAAACACTTCGCAGTGGCCAAAGTTTTAGTAGCGTTTAAAATCATCATTTGGGACGAATGCACAATGGCGCACAAAGCACCTCAACGAGCATTAAAAGATCTGCGGACTGACTTGAGATATTTTGTAGGTGCAATTTCTGGCGAATTCCGCCAAACACTATTCAAATCGATGGTACTCTGCATACATTTAAGTCTATTGACTGTGTAACAAACGAAGACGAATCCACCAACTATCCAAATGAATTTTTAAAAGGCGATACTCAAAGGGTGAAGAAGTTCTCATTCCAAAAATTCCGTTAATCCCAGCCCATGTGCCCTAAGAGTCTAAAAGCATTCAATTTGCGATTTGCCTTGCATTCACCATGACGTTTAATAAATCACAAGGCCAATCCTTGAAGGTTTTGTGTTCTGAATTTAGAAAATGTACGTTTTTTCATGGTCAATTGTACGTGGCATGTTCACGAGTAGGCCAACCATCCGCTTTATTTGTTGCTTTATTATAAATTTTAATTAATTAAGTTTATTTGTTTATTGACTGTTGGGCGGTACAAAGTTCTCCGGGCCTCTAGTCAATACACAAAATTAGAAATTGACAAATATTATATATCTCTGTCGGCTTTCCGACTTTTCTTTGAATCTGACCAAAGCGATTAAAACCCAAAATTGAATGCGAGAAACTTATGTATGTTGGACTGTTCAAATCTTACAACTAGCAACTAACAATAAAACCAAATCTTCAGTTGCTAACCACAAAAAAAAGACCAAGCACCCTGGAAATAAGCAGCTCAACATAGTTCGAGAAAACCTTAAAAAGGCTTGTACTGATTTAAAATATATTGCAACAAATTTTTACAAAGTAGGCCGAGAATTTTGATGTCGTACTTGCTCTATTTTAATGTTTTCAGTTGTAGCTACGAGGCGCTCGTGACAACATTGATTTAAGCAAAAAAACATTTTCTTTCTTATTTTTCATTCCTTAGTTTGTAACAAGAAATGAAATGTTATTTATGTTATATTATTTTTTACTTTATTGTTTTTTTTTTTAAGCTTTCAGTACTTATTTATAAAATTTGTAATCGAGCTGCTTACTGCGTCAATTTGGGACCCTAATTTGTAGAATTTTCTTTCTGTACTTCGTCAGTTTTTATAATGGCCGACTTTACGCGTTTGAGTAACTTAAAAATGGACATTTGCTCAAGATTAAAACTATTTTTTTACAAGCTAAAATCTTGTGTAGAAATTCTGTGTTGCTCGAATGAAACTGGAGACCAGTGGGAGGCGAAAAATACATTTACATTTCTCACTGGTGTGTGTCGCAAAAATTGCTCTCAATTTCAGTTGCAACGACTGCGTCGCGGCGTAAGAGAGCTCGCAACGAAGCGGCGCTTGTACAGCTTTACTGTGTCTGAGCAGCGCTGCTTTTAGATTTTTCCTATGCACACGAGATAGCAATGTGCCTGCCGCTGCTGTAGACAGTTCTTATAAATGGAAATCAAAAAGGCACATATTAAGTTAAACAATAATAAATGTGCATTTTGCTGAAGTCTTCTGTTTTATATGTTTACTAGTATTTTTATATATATTTTTACTAGTTTTCAAAAATAAAAAAATGTAATAAATCATTTCTACTGGAACTACTTTTGACTGCAGTTGGGACTCCCAGTTGTGCCTATTATCACCCAACCAGAAAACTAAATAAATGTTATAGAATATATAATTTTTTCGAATATAGAGTTTTAACAGTGGAACATTTTCTAATGCTTCTTCGCTCAATCTGTTTCTCAAATTTGTGAATGAAGCAAAGCGCTGAATTTTCTTTTAATTGTAACTTTAGTTGCTGGGACAGACAATGCGATTTCAGCAATTTTCGAAAGAATCTGCTCATTATGCGGTAGGGACTTGCAGTAATAACAGATATTCTTCTCCAGTTCAACCCTGTCACTACATTGTAAGTTTTCCAACTTGACTTTGACGCTGTTAATGTCTGCAACACTTGGCAAATTCAAGTTCATTTTCAAAATATCGTAACTGCCATTAGCAGAAGTGCTGGAAGACCCTGATTTTGTTCAGGTGGGTCTTCGCGGCGTTGCCATACACCTAAACGCCGTACCTCCAAATCGGTGCCAGGATCACTTTGTATAAGAGGACCTTGTTCCTTAGCGAGAGTTTGTTGTTGGCGTTGAGTAGCCAACTCATCCTCTTCGCCTTGCTGTGAAGCTTGCCTGCAACTTCGGCGGCATGTTGTTTAAAGGTAAGCGACTTGTCAAGTGGCACTCCAATATACTTGTGGGCCAATTTTTGAGGGAGGACCTCTCCATGCATCGATAGATTAAAAACTTAAATGATAGTCGCTTGTTACAAAATGACCTGGATGGGTCAGCTCATGGTGTGCCCACAACTTGCTTCCGCTTAATCTAAACAAATGCTTTAATGTTAGATATACCAAATGCCTCTACAATATTTCGACTTCTTAATCAATTACCAATCAAATTTGATTTGATTTGGATGCAAAATTCGTCACAAAATATCTATTTAATGAGCACTTGTACTACATTTTGCCTAAGGCATATTCCATGTTTGGCTGCGTTAAGCGCAACTCCAGCCAATTTAAGGATCCTTAAACCTGGCTGAGTCTTCTTTATGCATTTGTGCGTTCCAAGTTGGAATATGCTTGATTTATTTAGAATCCTTTCAGTGAAATTCACATAAAGAGGCTCGAAAGGGTGCAGAAAAAAATTTCAAAAATTTGCTCTTCTAACGCTCTATATTTCTTATCCTTTACCGCCATATATAAGTAGGTGAGCCCCTTTACATCTCTTAACCCTAGAAGATCGTAAAACTATAGCATCACTAAGGTTTTTGAAAAAGCTTCTTTTAGGTTGTATTGATTGCCCTTTCTTGTTAGGCAAGATAAACTTTAATGTACCACCAAACCCTCCAAATTTCCCGAACAAACTACTCCCTTCATGAACCTGTATGTAGAGCCCTTGGAAACTTTAACTCCTTGCTCGTTAGCATGCGCTTTGAATTCGACTCTAACAAATCGGTCATCCAAAAACAGATAGCAGAGTATTTTTTATCCATTAGGCATTAAATTTAAGTTATATTATAATTTAGGTTAAAACTTGAGTAGCCTGCTAAGAACCTTGTTCAGTTGGCGAATGCTCGGTTTGCTTCCTACTTCAGAAGTACACATATGGGCCAATTATCCACATATTTGTAGTTGCAGATAGGGGCAATTTAAAACATTTTCTCTTAGTAGAGCGATTTTCGCCGTATCCCATAGAAGTATTGGCCCTTCAAGCAATCGAATATAAATAAATCGAATTGTGTGGCTTTAGGCCTGGTAAGTCCATCACAGACCAGATATTAACATTGCGACAACTATTGGAGAAATCCCATGAGATGGAAATCAACACCTACCATCTTTTTGTGGATTATAAGGCAAAGGCGATTTGTATAGCGTAATTTTCCGCTCTTGAACTCTCTACTTAGCCCGTAGTAACATAGGTTAATCTAAAATCGCATTTCGATCAATTTTTACCTATATGGACTTGATAATGGGTGTGGCCGTAAGTGGTAATCCATATTGCAGTTTTTCGATGCATGTTACCATCTCTTTTTATGGGTCGTATATCAATAAATTTAAAATCTTAGTAAATTCTAATAAATGGCTTTCCTTACAATCAAGATTCTAACCACTTGTCCATTGGCGGTGGGAATTTAGTATAACAATTGCAGTGAATCCTTTCATCTTAGGTGAATTTTATTTAAAATGTTAGCTTTCATCTATTTTTAACCAGCTACAGATGTTGTATCTGTATGTATAAATGTGCCCATTAAACGCAAACTTAGGGTGATCTGGGGTGACTGGGTATGAGCTTTGACTATCTGAAGCCTCCAGTTTCATAATTTTTTGTCCCGTTCCGAGGCCTTACCAAAAGTTGAATTTGGTCGCTCTGTGTAATATATATAAGATGTTGTAGGGACCTGCATGCAGCGAGGTGGCAACACTGTTAAGGCGATAGATGTTATTATCGATAGGTCGGCAGTCATCGCCGTGATCAGCAGACTTAAGCCGTCAGTCGTAAATCAGCCAAATATAAGCCTTCAACTAAGCTTCAAACACACTCACATATAATCTTTTTATTATATTACCTAACTAACTACACGAATATCTATAATAAAGACACATATTTATCCTACATATATGTTACCAAATGTTTTAATAAACTTGAAAAGTGTATTATAATTTTGAGCAAAAGTTTGGAACGCATAGAAGGTATCATCTCAGACCACATAAAGTACATATATTCTTGATAAGCTAAGTCGATTGAGCTTTGTTCGTTCGTCTGTCTATTTCTAAGAGAATCTACGAGTTTTTAAGCTATCTAGCTGAAATTTTGCACAGGCTGAAGCTTCATCAGTAAGGGCGCGTAAATTTCATATTTAAGCACTTTATATTTAAGCAATAGACAATTTTGGGGGAAATGCTTTTCAAATACAGGGCGGTCCATCGAGTGTTCGGAATTTAAACTATTCATAATTTGACTTTAAGTTTTTAAAAAAAAAAATGTTATTTGGTAAAACCTTTGACATTTACGAAATGGGTCGCTATTCGCTTGAAGAAAGTTGGAAAATATTAAAAACATACTTCCTAAGTGGTGAGTCCTCGACTCAAACTGTGCCAAAAACTCAATTTGTGGATCCATTCGTGAAGCGAGTATGTGAAACCGGAATGTTGGTGGATAAACCAACCCGTGTACGTACTCGTCCGGTGCGCTCGATCTTAAACATTGCTGCGGTGAACAACCATCGACGTCAACTCGCGCTACCGCGCAATGTTAAGTGATTGGTTCTCGGTGAAATTGAAGCGGAAGACTTGGACGATATTTGGTTTCAACAAGCCGGCGCTACGTGCCACACAGCGCTCGCCACAATCCCCTATATTTGAAAATCGAATAATCAGCAAATATGGGGATTCAAATTGGCCGCCAAGAAGCTGTGTTTTGACACCGTTAGACTATTATCTTTGGAAAGCGGTCAAGGACAAATGTTATGCAAACAATCCCGAAACAATTGATGAGTTGAAAAACGACATAGGTGCCGAAACAATTGAAAATATTCTTAAAATTTGGGAGGATCGAATGAGCTACTTCCAATTCAGCCGCGGTGGTCACTTGACCGAAATTGTTTTTTATAAATAAATAACATGAACCAACCTTTCCAATAAATGTTCAACCTTAGAAAAATAACTATCGAGCCGTTTTTTTTATAGCAAAATTAAACTCCAATTTTTAAATAGACCACCCTGTATATGTCAAATATGATCAAAAGTTCTTGAAAAGACAAAGTCTTATAGGCAATGGTGCAAAAGTGATATTTTCCATTTTTAACCCAACCGACCACCCCCTTTATATATTATAAATACCTTTTTTCGGCACATTATTCTTTAGAAGGGTTTTAAAGCTTAACACTCGCCGAAATTAAGAATGATTCATAAACAGAAATGATACTTTGTCAACTTTTCGGACTGCTTTATTTTCAAAAGAGGCCGAAAAATATCTTTCCAAACTAATTTAAGCAAACTTCGGGACATCTTTATACTTAAGGATGGGCTTCAAGTGTTGAGATTTGACAGAATTTCTGTCGATCCAAGAAAATAAAATGCATATTTCCCATTTTTCGGACTGCCTAATCTTTGAAAGTTCGTTGAAACTCCTTTAAGCGCAGATTCAAGGGAAGGTGGGGTGTTTCGGCGAAAACGGAAACTGAATTTCAATAAATATATAATATATTGAGAGTAAGCCACTGAAGCGAACCGATACTGTGGTTCAGTAGGCTCTAAAAACCTAGTAATAAACCGTACCATTAAAAACTCTGTGAACCATTGAAATCCACCAGTTCTTATTTCCAGTACACCAAAATTGGGATGAACTGTAAGCAATCATTTATAGAATCGGGGACCAAAACACAGTCTTAGCTTTCCGTTCCTCAACCACGAGGTATGGACTGTAAATTCGTTAAAAATATACTTGATTTGTACATTGATCTAGATTTCGGGAAGTAATTTATGGCAAAACTGTTAAGCGTGAATCAATGCTTGCAGACATTTGTATAATAACTTTGTTTTTTCTCAAAACTTCAAACTTGTTTCATTCAGTTGCAGCTATTTTCCAGTTAATCAAATCAAAACACAGAAACTTATTAAAATTTTATGTTTTATTAAACAAAATCACAGATGGCTTTTCAATCACCATTCTTTACATATTTTAACTTATTTTTAGTTTGTTTAAAATTATATCTGTGCACCGGCGGCATTGTAGGTTCCGAATCGTCGGCAAATGGTTGCCGGCATCGTCATCTGATGGATTCCGCTTCCATTGCCATTGCTCGGCAACAACAACAAGAACAACAACGAGAGCACCATGAAATGGCAGCCATATTGAAAATCATTCATGTATTTCGAAACTCGTGGGCGGAGTCAAGTGTAGGCGCCTGCGCGGGCGTGCGAGTAAGACGACAAGTGTGCATGCTGGACTCTTCCTCTTCTTCGCTTGCGCCTGTCTGGTGCGCTGTCAGGCGCATGCGGTCTGCCTGGGTACAAATTCTAGCGACCCGCCATGGTCCGAGTTCGAAAAGTAACTGAACTTCGAAATCGAAACCTTTGCGCCAGGAACCCTGGGTTCGTTGGGCTCTCCTCTCAGCGGGCTAATGCATTGGTATTGGTGTTGAATTGTCTGTGTATTAGTGACGTCGAGATCTTCGAATTTCGTAGTTCGAATTCTGAGTCGAATTTGAAACCGGAATGCGGTCCGTCTGCCGCCTGCTGTTTTTCCAGAACTGGTTCTGGGTCCAAGTTTGCCTTACCTGCTGCTGCTGCTGCTGTTGCTGCTGCACCAGCCCATCTTCCTTAGCCGCAACCACAAGCCGAATTGCTTTTTGGGAGTTAATATTCTATTAGAGGCTCATTTGGCTGATGGCCATCAAGGATATGTGATTGCAACTCCTTCGAGTTGGTGTGTCTTGCTCTGTGTGAGTGTCGTTTGAGCTTAACCCTGAGTTAACTCTCCTACAACTCAATTTCAGCTTCTAATTATCGTTTCGGCCATGATTTATGTATTCTCACTCACTCTGTGATGGATCGATCACTGATCAGTTGATGGATTGTGTGAACACTGGGAGAGAGGCATGTGCACTTGTCTAGGCCTTCATTATAATCGCTGTCGAGTGGATTTCTGACAACTTGCTTTGTTTCTTCCACAATTTGTTTGTAATTAATGATTTATTTCAAGTTTTCATTTTGGGCTCTCTCGAAGTGTTGTCTTAATTTCAGTGAAGCGATTATTGATAGTTTTGTCTTATGCGGATTGGTCAAGCGGCAGCTGATTACCAAGCATTGTATTTCCGTGCGGCTAAATTAAGATGGTTGCAGATTGGAGATGGGAGATTCTATTTAAGAATAGCATTAAGATTTTAAGAAATCCAAAAATCAAGTGTGTAACTGCAAAAACCATGCAACCAGAACGATTATTTTAAGTACGAACGCTCTTGAGATTAGGTTGTCTTAGATTGTCTATTCGTTCTAGAATTTTTTAAGAATTTCGCTCTTGAAATCAAGCTAAGTCCGTTCTCAGTTTAGTGTTCTTAGCCGAGGGGAGTGAGGTAAAGAAACTAAGAGAGGAGAGAAAGCTCATTTGAGAGATTAGCGTTTTTTTGGGAAAGGGGTAAGTGGGGAAAAGGCCATCAACTTCGGCAATCATGTTGCTTTGGAATTCCCAAGCAGTTATGGCATTGCTGTCATGGAGAGACGGCTGTTATACTGACAGTTGACAGGCAAGGACTGCAGCTGCTTTATGGTGTTGTGTATTCCTTGAGCCACATAAAACTTGCTACTTAGTTTACTAATTAATTTTCTATGAAATAAGTTTAGACAAAAATTAACAAAAACAACTGATTTTAAATTGGTTTTTGATTGGAATATGGGCGCCCTTACTCTTAAATCTTTGGAGCTCTTGATTCAAGAGTGAATGAACCTGATGAGCTTTTCATAGACGAACGAACATTCTTGGATTTTAGGATGTTTCGTACTCGGTTCAATTGCGAAACTCTTGGATAAAGAAAAATGTGATTTTTTACTTGGATCTTGAAATTTTCTTTATATCGAACATCAAACATTCTTGATCCAAGTATAAAACTCTCTAATTTTTATCTAAGTGCACCTACTGAAGTTCCCCCACATTAACTTTGAACTTTATGTCGTCCAAATCCATCTAAATTGGAGGGGAGAGGTAAGCAAACTTGCTATCCGTGTCCAGCAATGACCGAAACGTATACCTACATAATTTATCCGATGATTTGGTACATCGATTTGAAAATTTTTTCCATTAGTTCGCCTTTGTAAGGCCAATTAACGTCTTTACTAATAACGATATTTTATTATTTATATAGGGGGCTCAGGCGTAGTGTAATTGAGGTTTAACAGTCGGTTTGAAAGTCGGTCAAGCCCGACTATAACATACTCTGTACCTGTGACCGGTGCGACCGGTGCTGCCCACAATAGTTTGTTTTCCTTACAACTCGACTATCGTTCATCCGATATTTACCATTCCTTTGGCGAAACGATTAAGATTACTATATATGTCCAGAAGAAACGAACATTCGATCTATAAAACTGTGGGAGATATGATGTTTTTTCCAATTTGATGGGGCGGGAGGGGGCGTGGCCAAAACTGAAAATAATCTTGATCAGCCTGCAAGTATAAGAAACATATTTCCCATATATGTCAAATTTCGATATCTTACCACCTCTGAGATCTGTTTGTTCATACAGACGGACCTGGCTATATCGACTCGGCTGTTAATGCTGATCAAAAATATATGTTCTTTATAGGGTCGGAGAGGCTTCCTTCTGGCTATTACATACTTTTGCACAAGCTTGTTATACTCTGTATACCTCTGGTTTAGTTTAGTTTTTATTTTAGTTTTTATTACAGAGTTTAATTGTCAAACATGTAGTTTGGATGCTATTTACAAAGATATCGAACATTTCGTTTCTTTTTTTCATTTCGTTTCATCGAAAAACCCCTTAATTACATCGTTATTTAAAATTAAAAAAAAAATTTTAGAACTTCTTTCTCTCTTGGATGATGTAAACTAATATATAACAAATGAAAAAATGTTCATTTATCGGTATCTGTTGGAAATTGTTAAAGTTATTAGAACTAATTTAAAAAATGAGCAATTTCAGTTTTACCGTTCAAATGGTATTAAAAATGTCTATGGTCCGTTTTGCTCCGACATTTGTGTGCACAATTTTTGAATTTGTTAAAGAGCTTTGAGAAATCAGCACAGACACTAGTTGCTCTGATGTATAATGATTTTGGTCCGACTCATAGGTAATGGATTAACCGAATGTGATCACTAATCATGGAGTCACATGAACGTTTAGGGGAGCTTGTAACATAACTGGAAAATTTGCGCAGACCTCAAAGTTGTTGCAATAGATTAAGGATTGCAACAAGAATATACTTACTAAACGCATGTGTTATTTTGTGCAAGTAGGACAGTCGGGCACGCCACGAGCATTACGTTCGAAAAGAATGGCCGGAACGAACGAATTACAAATTTGGTACAAGAAAATGTAAAGTTCGAGCCACTTGTGAGTAATGGGCAAAATATATTGCCGCCCCTTTATATAGGACTGGGTTTGTTTAAAAATTTTGTGAAGGCGATGCATTTGAAGAGCGTGTTCCTTAACCTATCTTAGGAAAAGCAAAGATTTTATGTCTGTTGGACCGCCAACTAAAATACTTTTGGAGGACTCCAAATTAAATTTAATGCTGTTCATGGATAAGGAGGACGCATGGAATTCGTTCCTTCGAGTGGTTACTTCATTTATTGGAAATTTGAAAAGTTCTAACTACAATAAAGACGTCGCACATTTAATAAGAAATTAAGTGAAAATATGTAAATCTTGTATATTACACTAGTCGGCATAATTATTTTGACAAAAAATTTTTCATAAACAAACCATTATATCTTTGAAACAAAAAATCCTAAAATTTTAAAATTTGTATCGAATACCGGTATGAAAGTATGCTTTCAATAAATCATGAGTAGTTCACAATCAGCTGCTTGGGTTAGAAAATATAAATGGAATTACCCAAACGGAGGTTGGCATAAGTATTTTGACAAGATTTCAAAATTGATATATATTTTCAGCACAGGATCTTAAAAGCTTAAAGAATGATGTATTCTTGACAAGTTTTTCATGCTCCATCCGAATCTGAAGTTAGAAACTCCATATCTCTAATGGATTAACTGTTAATAAGGCATGAAAATCCAGAAATAGTCTAATTTGGCCGTTTTGCTTGGATCCAATGCTTTTTAATTAAATGCTTTTTTTTTTAAATTTTATTTGCTCATTGTATAGTTCATACTTTTATCTCTTAAATGTGATTTAAGCCTTATTTATTTTATTAGATATAAGTTTGTGATCGATCTGCCAAGTTTGACCGATTTGTATTAGAATTCAAGTTTAATTTAATTTAAAATTAAGATTTGTATTTTAGTTGAGCGCCAGTTTAGTTTTAAAGTAAACGGTGCAGTTTGCTTTGAAAACTACACTGTAAAAAGCGATATATATAAATTTGCTTGCAAATCGGCCATTCTTTGCAGAGCGTGTACGAACTTAGATCTTATGAAATTATTAAAGTTTTAATTACACTTAACCGATAAAAATCAGTACTATACCATGAACATATCAAATTTTTAAAAACAACATTTTTTCTAGCACATTGGATCCAAGCAAAACAGCCAAATTAGCCATTTTCTGCATTTTCATGCCTAATTTACAGTTAATCTATTAGAGATATGAAGTTTCTAACTTCAGATTCGGATTCAGCGTGAAAATCTTGTTTAGAATCCATCATTCTTTTAGCTTTTAAGATCAATTTTAAAATCTTGTCAAAATACTTATGCCCTCCTCCGTTTGGACAATTCGATTAATATCTTCTAACCCCAGCTGCTGATTGTGGACTACTTATGAATTATTGAAAGCGGACTTTCATACCAGTATTCGATAAAAATTTCAACATCTTAGGATTTTTTTTTTAAAAGATAAAATGGTTCATTTATGAAAAAAAAAGGTGGCAAAATAATTATGCCGACTAGTGTATATTAATGTTTTTATTGTATTTAAATGCTACACATTTTATTGCAAACAGTAGTGAAAATATCGGTATAGTTCATATTTCGGATTTCTTTCCTGAAAACCTCGTCGTGAGAGGAATGAAGCTGGTGAACGATTTGATCAGGATATGAATATTATGGAATTCCGCTATCAAGGATTTTGGAATAAGGCCATGGGTGACTTTTGTTGGTTTCTCACACGAGAGGAAAACTGTGCAAACAAATGTCGGAGCAAAACGAACCATAGATATTTTTAATACCATTTGAACGGTAAAACTGAAATTGCTCATTTTTTTTCAAAAAGTGCTAGTAACTTCTATAATTTCCAACAGATTTCGATAAATGAATTTTTTTTTCATTTGTTATATATTATTTTATTTCATCCAAAAGAGAAAGAAATTCTTAAGAATCTTTTTGTTAGTTAATGAACGAAATGAAACGAAATGTTCGATAACTTTGTAAATAGCATCCACCAAACAAGTTTTAAAATTGAGCATGATGAATGGTTGAAAGATAATTTCATTAGCTTTAATTTGGTATATAAATCTTATTCATAAGCTATTTCATAATTGAGATATTTGTAATTAAGTGAGATCTTTTTCAAAAATGCAAAAAACGATAATTTGGGATTATCTCGAAATCTGTTCTACTTAAGGGGGCTAAGGGCTTGGCACTTTCGAAAAATCAAATTTATTTTTTGCTTATCTTATTGTTAAACATTTCAAGAATATCTTCCCAAAGTTTTAAGTCGATCTGAGCAAAACTCTTGAAGTTATTGTCCAACTCAGGGGTGCTTGCGCTCTGTACGCATGAGGCGCATATGTTGCTTAAACGCGTTTTTCTCAAAACTACGTTTTCAAAGTCCATGTTCACTCCCCTTTAAAAACTACTTGATCGATTGATTTGAAACTTTGGACACATATTCTACATATGTATAAAATACCTCCCCCCAACGTTAAGTAAAAAATTTTTTTACCTGAAGGGGGTTTTCCACCCGCAAAATGGCGGAATTAGATGGCCACCAAATATGAAAAAAAAAATAATAATCAAAGATCGTTTGTGGGAGGATTTGATGATACCTTAACTATGTTTTAATGGTTTTTGATTTTCGGATAATTTTCGACCGAGATATAGTGAACACCTTGAGCTTTTTTTGAAAAACGTTTTTCAAAAAGCTCTGTCACCGGCTGGACTTTTAATATTTCCACATGAAAAATTTCAGAATATTGCTAAAAGTATACTTAATAATGTACAAAAGGTTTGAGAACATGTGCCCAAATTGGCCGGGTGGCTCAGCGGCTAGTGTGCGCGACCGCTGTGCAAGAGGTCGTGGGTTCGACCCCGCCTCCGGAACATCTAATCAAAAGTTTTTTCTTTGAATAAACTTTACATCCGGTCACCCCTCTTTGCTGTTGGCGCCAGCTTTGTAGTAATTAGCCATGGAAAGCTTCTTAAACTGCCGTTCGGATTCGGCGTTAAATTGTAGGTCCCTTTCGCTTGTGCGAAAATTAGAGGCGCACAAGCCAAGAGATTGAGAGGAGCTCGCTTTGGCCTTTGGGGCTGTGCAAGCCATGTTACATTACATTTTACATTTACATAAAAATTTACAAAAAAGGGGTTTTTTAAACCCTTGCAGAGGGTTTTATAAAATTGTGCGGATGTTTGTAACGCATTGAAGGAAGCATCTCCGACCAAATACGCTGCACATTTGTCGGAACCGGCCGGATCGGATGACTATAGCATATATGTAGCTGTCATAAGAACGATCGGTCGAAAAACTAGTTCTAGTGAGAAAAACTTTTTTGTTTTCAATGGAAACGCCTCCAAAGAACGTATTTCTAAGTTCACTATCTCTTTCCATGATTTCACTAAGTTTGGTCGAAATCGGATGACTATAGCATATAGCTCCCATAGGAACGATCGGTCGAAAAACTAGTTTTAGTGATAAAAACTATTGTGTTTTTAATGAAAACGTCCTTATCATTAGCATATACTTATTTTGTATACTTTATCATATTTCTAAAAAGTTTTATCAAAATCGGATGACTATAGCATATACCTGCAGTATGATAATCGGTCGGAAAAGAAGTTCTTGCGAGAAAAACTTTTTTGTGTTAAATGGGATCGCCTTCAAGTTTCGTAATTAGCAGTGTATTATGCTTTCCATGATTCCACTAAGTTTGGTCGAAATTGGACATCTATATAGTATAGCTCCCATAGAAAAGTAAGGTCCTAAAAGTAGTCTCAGTTAGAAAAACTTTTCTGTTTTCAATGGAAGCTGCAAGGGTATACAAATCTTCGGCCAAGCCGAAGTTATCTTTCCCCTATTTTTACATCTAAATAAGTAATTTTGAAGGCACTCAGAATTGTGAAAAATAAAATCTAACTGATCGATTAAGAATCGGGAATGGTACAGTCCCCTGTTAATGTTTATGTAGTCTGTTTTTTACGTTTTTAAGATATGACAATCTGTACGAAAACTTTTTAGCACATTGGATATACAGCTGGACTTGTGCACCTCTAGCTACATATGTTCTTGTTTGGGCGCCAAAAGAGCAATATAGTGCTAAGATTTTCCAGATCGATTAGTTTTCGTGATCACTCTCAAGCCGATACTTTCTTACAATTCTTGGGAGTCGAGTGGATGGCATTTGCATGTTCTTGTTGTATTTGCAAGGTATCAAGAAAGTCCTGTTTCTAGAAGAAATTTTAGTAGAACACTCATTTGATATAAAATGTAATCAAATTTGATTGGTTTCAGTTTTGGTTATAAGTACTGCACTTAAAGAATAATAAGTTTAGAATCAAATTTGAAATTCATTTGTAGATCCCAAATATGATCGATAATTAAAACAATTTGTCAATTTATAAAACTCCAATATTTTGGCTTGCTAATTAACATATCTGTGTAATAAACCATATACCGCATTATCACACCCAAATATTAACGAGAGTTTTTCTTGGCCATCTACCTAGCGAATTCAATTAAAATTCTATTTGGCCAAACAAGAAAGTTTTTAATTAATTTCACCAGACCGAAAACCAAATAGGAACTCAGACGTTGAGGTGCTGGGGCAGAATATCTGGTAGTCCATGGTACGGAGAATTTGCATCCGTGTTGGCAGCAGCTCAACAAACATGTGCAGCGGTGGCAGTGGCCATTAAGGCGTGATCTACATTACATCAAAGATGGCAGACATGGCGAAGACATTTTTAATGACTCCAAGTAAGCAAGTGCCAGACGCATATGATCGCTGTCTTTTGGCAATTCAAAGGAACTACTCATATATAAAATTCATTCGACGTTTGTGACATAAACGTGTAAGCACATTCGAGCGCTAACAAATGTCGGGCGATTATGCAAACAATGCGAATTCAATTTGTTTTTGAGCTTCTGGACAGTCAATGCGATGTGGTGCGATGCGGGTGGAGCAAGCCGATCCAACAGAGCTCTATGCTGTGGCCTCTGGTGTCCATTGGGTCAGTGTTTTGTTAATGCCAGTTGATTAATGACCTATTATGATGTCAGATTAATAAGATCGTTTTCGAAATGGAAACCTGCAAAAAACAAAAAAAAACACCACAAAATTTAAAGAAGTGAAATAAAACTTACAAATTCCACATGTCAAACTCACCTTTGCAATTTGAAGGATTGCAATTTTTGTTAAAAATGTTTTAGAACTGAAAAGAGAGCATTCTTGAAATTTGTATTAGCCCCAATATGAGATACTTGCCTGCAAAAAATGTTATTTGCTTTACAAAAAAATTGCCATTTTTTTATGAAGAATGTTCTAAAGAGGAATTTTTATTTATTGACAACGAAAAGTTAGAGCATGTTGGCGGCTGTGACTTTCGGTTGGTTGGGCAGGGGTGTCACTTGGGTCAGTTTCAGTTAGAAATACTCCCTCGCTGCAGCAAAGGATCGCGGACAATTAAGCTCGGCATACTTCGCATAAGCTCCATGCGAACCGACTCCAAATTTTACTTGTTCTGAGATCTTATTCCACGTATGCAGCGCATAGGAGTTTTTAGTGCGTTCTAGGGTTGAATTCAATCTACTTGCATCAAAGTAATTGCGCCATTCTGTCCAGTGTATTGCGTTAAAAGCTTCAGCTCCGAACACCTTAAAGCCCCTGCAACGTGAGCGGTCCTTTACAATTATGGAGATGTTCTTGGTACCACACAATTTTTCCACCATCCGGCTTACAACTCCTGCGCCATTTTGACCCCAAATATTGCCATTGAAATTCTCTTTAAAGTCACGTACACAATATTCGGCTATTTCATGACCAAATCCAGTAGCAGACAGGCTAAGTACGCTTGATGGTAATCCTGAGCTGGATTCGGCTCCCGTGTAGTTTGGTGGTATATCCTCCATGCTACGCAATGTAATGACATCCAAGTCCAAATAGAGGCCTCCATAGCGATATAAAGTTAGAAATCGTAGCATGTTGGAAATGTTCACAATAAGATAACTGAAAAGTTAAATGCTGGATTATATTCAGTATGACTGGGGCATTGCCTTAACTTACCTTGAAAGAAACAACTCGCCATTCTCGAGCCACTCCTCTAGTGGTGTTCCTTTGGCATAACGCCACAGATCCAAACCTCTCAGGTGTACATTTTTATAACCTAATACGGCCTCCACTAGCGGCGAGTGTACTAGAGTCTCATTCTGCCATTGTGAGACCATGGATGTGGATGCTCCGGCAAATAAAACAAACACTTGGAAATTTGGATTATGCTGTGCTGCTGACTCAATGGCACACGCTTGTCTAGCTTTCAATTGCAGTAGCTTGTGTTCTCCCCGTGCTGTCATATGACAGCTGGTCTCAATAAAGAATATACTTTTACCAGGCAAAGGTGACAGCTCACTCGTCAAAACGTCTTGTAGGTATTCATCGGCGGCCCAACCTGACTCAGGGTTGTGATCCATGTAACACTCTTTAACATTATTTTGGATAGTGTATTTAATAACGAGTTGCAAATTTAATAGTAATAATGTGATCAGCAAGAGCAGGTACACTTCGCAACGGCATAGAAGGCGCACCAGTTGTTTGGTCAGACACCGAAACATATTACTTATCCAGTGGATACGTATCGATACTGAGAGACACTTTTTGAAACATACCCTAACCGTTCGTACCATTGAAAATATAGGTCAGCCGATTGAAATAAACAAAGCTGTTTAAACAAAACTGAAGATTGCCCTCTCGACCAGACCAGTTGACCAGACACTGCGATGATCATCCGCTGAACGTGGATAGTTTCGAGACTGACTATTGATTATAATTAGCAGATGCTTATATTCGTATAGGGCTAAGGTGTTTAACATAATTGTAAAACCCTGAGTAGACGGTGAAGCTTAGTAATATCCAGGTGTTGTATTAAGAAATAGAAAGACGTGGGTCCGAAGTGAAATGAATCGGGAGGATGATGATGAATTTATACTACTGGAAGCTTAGTCTTTTCTTTTTTCTGTGATATTAAGAATATATTTGATACAATAAACTGGAACTATTTACAATTAGATAATAAGAAGTAGGTACTTAAACATGAAAGTCGGTCGATTAGGTGGTCTTCTAAGCCTGTTTGTCGTCAGATAAGAGGCAATTCTATTAGCCAGGGGGTTTGGATACCTACTGGCAAAATGTTCCAATCGCAGAATGCCTCACATACCAAGGAGCATCAGTGATGCTCTGGAGTACAATATCAGTTGGCTCGTCAGGCACAAGCACCCACCCAGTCGCACACAAAAGCAAACACAAAAACAAAGACAAACACTAAAACAAACACAATAACAAAGACAAAAAACAAAAACAAAGAAAAAACAACAAAGACAAAAACAACGACAAAGACAAAAACAAACACAAAAAAAAACCAAAATCAAACACTAAAAAAAGACAAAAACAAACATAAAAACAAACGAAAAAACAAACACAAATACAAGCCAATAGCCAGAACAAAGTCAAAAACAAACAAAAAACAAATTTATCATCGAGTACTTAGACCCGAATATTTAGAATCCAGTACTAAGTACCGAATACTTAGTCTCAAATACTTAGTATCGAATACTTTGAATCGAGTACGGAGTATCGAGTACTTGATATCGAGTACTCGGTATCGAATTATAAGTATCGAGTACAAAGTATCGAGTAGTTAGTATCGAGTACTAAGTATCGAATACTTAGAATCGGGTACTGAGTATCGAGTGCTTGGTATCGAGTATTGAGTAATTAATATCGAGTACTTAGAGTCGAGTACGGAGTATCGAGAACTTAAAATCGAGTACTTGGAATCGAATACTTAGAATCGAGTACTGAGTATCGAGAACTTGATATCGTGTACTAAATACTAAGTGTCATATGGGCATTTTCATGATGTCGAACGTGACCGTTCTACGCATTGAATATTAAAAAAAAATCAAAACAAATCGGGTTTTTACCTTGACAATAGGCTTAACTTATAACTCTTTATAAGCCCTAATTTTGGCGCAAAGGCTGATTTTGGGAGACTTTCCATTTTCAAGATAATTGCAAAAAAGCAAGTCATTCGCACGGGACAAATACAGAAGTGCTTTTTCGCAGGCAACATTTCTAAAGCCGATATTTCCATCAAGATATTTATGTGGTTTCCATTATAAAGCAAAGCAAAAACTTACAGTTCATTGCAATGGCATAGTTCGTTATGGTTTCTTATGCAATCTTCATTAACTCTTTGTTCCCATAGAATGATTTAAGCGGGCAAAATTCAATGAAATCTATAGGCACTTTTTTAGAAAAAAATCGTCCAACAGAGCGATAAAAATGAGAAAAACGTTGCTTGTGCGGCTGTTCTTTGAAAAATCTCGAATTGGCTTATGAATAAATGAAGCATTAGATTACTTTAGTTCCATTCAATTGTTTCCCCTGAAAATTTGATAAAACATGACGTTTTGAAGTACCTTTAACCTTTCTGGGAATATGCCCATATATTGAGTATCGAGTACTTAATATAGAGAACTTAGAATCAAATACTATCATTACTGACTATCGAGTTTTGGATATGGAGTATAAAGTAACGCACAACAGAAAAAATTACGGAGCATATCGTAGTTATCACACTCACACCTTATTTTTTTAACCGAACTCCTATTCTTAGGTGGCACACAAATATCGGTTTCGGTTGGTTTTAATCGGAGATGAAAACCGGTTCTGTACTATTTAAGCGCTCTTTTGTCCTCCTAAATACCAAAAAGTTCATAGGCTTGGATTATTTAATCTTATTTAAAGCAATAACTGACAATGCAAGGGAGGTCTTGCATCTTCCACAAGCAAAATTGATTCGTATATAACTTCGGTGTTTTTTGTCCGATCTTAGTGATCTTTTCGAATAGATAGATATTGGGTCTTTAATGATGTCTTAATCGGCTGTTGATGCTGATCAAGAATATATATACTTTATTGGGTCGCAAATGCTTCTTTCTATCTGTTATTTCCCATTTTCATTGGGAACAGGGAAAACAGCAGTTTTATGGATAGAAGGTTCGTACCTTCTGCACATATATAGTAATCAGAATTGTTTATCGATCATCCAAGGATTGTAAAGATCGTTGAACGATATTCGTTATGAAAAAAAATATAAAAAAAAACAGAACAGAGAAACGGCCCTTTGATACACTTTGGTTGGCTTAGAGCAGCCAGACGAGGGTTAAACCTCCCCTGGCTTTCCGCCGCTCTCTTGCTTTTTATACCCTTGCAGAGGGTATTATAATACTGTCCGGATGTTTGCAACGCATTGAAGGAAGCATCTTCAATCACATAATGTATATATATTCTTGTTCAGCATGACGACATGAATTGATTTAGTCCTGTCCTTTTGTCCGTCCGTCAGTCTGCTTCAATGCTATCTCCTCCGTCAGTTTTAAAGCTATCCTCACCAAACTTTGCACGAAGTCTTTTGGTACAAATACGCTGCACATTTGTGGGAACCGGCCGGATTGGATGACTTAAGCATATAGCTGTCATAGGAACGATCGGTCGAAAAACTAGTTTTAGTGAGAAAAACTTTTTGTTTTTAATGGAAACGCCTCCAAAATGCGTATTTCTAAGTCTACTATGCTTGTCCATGATTCCACCAAATTTGGTAAAAATCGGACATCTATATAGTATAGCTGTCATAGAAAAGCAGAGTCAGAAAAGGAGTTCTAGTTACAAAAACTTTTTTGTTTTCTATGGAAATGTCGTCAAAATTGGCTTGTATTTGTTTTTTATGCTCCCACACAATTCTACAAGGTTTTGGTCAAAATCGGATGACTATAGCATATAGCTCCCGTAGGAACTATCGTTCGAAAATCTTATTCTTGAGGGATAAACTTTTTTGTTTTCAATGGAAACGTTCCCTACGTTGACATATATTTATTTTATTTACTTTTACAAAATTCTTCAAAGTTTTGTCAAAATCGGATGACATAGCATACAGCTGCAGTATGAATGATCGGTCAAAACAGAAGTGCTATTGAGAAAAACTTTGTTTGTTAGTTTGTTATGCTTTTCGGCCGAGCCGAAGTAAGCTTTCCCCTATTTTTGATATTATAACTCTATCCAGTGTGTATCTTGCATTCTTAAAACAGGAACAGCCAACCCCTCTTGAGTGAAAATAAATTTTGAAGTTTGCTATTTTATATTCTTTGATATAACTAATCTTTCCGATCTCACAATGGCTATATAATTATGTTAAACACCTTAAGCCCATTCATATATAAGCACCTGCTAATAAAACAATAACGTCAGTCTTTAAACTGTCCACGTTCAGCGGATGAGCATCGCCTTGTTTGGCCCATTCACACACATCGATGCGCATTTGGTCCGAGTGCTCAGTTTTCAGTTTTGTTTAAACAGCTTTATTTTTTATTCACGCGGCTGACCTGTATTTTCAATGGTACGTGCGGGTAAGCGTATTTTGGAAAGAGTATGTCTATCAATACTTATGTGATCACTATATTAATGTAGTTAAGTTTGGAACTCAAGACACCACTAGAGGAGTGGCTCAAAAATGGCTAGTTGTTTCGTTAAACGTAAGTTAAAGCAAAGCTCAGTATAACTGGATTTAATCCTGCCCTTGACTTCTCGCAGTTATCTTCTCGCTTCGATTTCTATCTTTATATCGCTTACTTACTTTGGTCGCTTCTTCATTAAGGCCTAGACGGACTAACGACGTAAGTAATTTAGCTTACGGCACCACATATTGCGTACCGGGTGTGTGGTGCAGCGGGTAGTGGGTATGCCTGCTAGAGACCTGCACGAGTAAGTAAAAAAGTAATCGAGTAGTACTCGCCGAGTACGATTACAAATGAGTACGATTACCTAGCTGTCAATTCGGCAGCCTAGAACCGTATCATCGTAGGAACCGCACCGTTTTAATCATTTTACTCATTTTTGTTTAAAAAAATTGTATTCTCGATTGACTTCGACATCGTCACGTTTGTTTGCAATATAAATAAAAAATAAAATGGACATATCCAAAAAGAAAGTCTGGAGAATATAAGCTAATTGAAGACAGTGGAAATTCTTCGACGTGTAGAAATTCTTCGACAAAATTGCGGAGGCCAATACATTGGAACTTGTTATATATGTGATGTACGACAAAAGATTGCAGCTTCTTTATGGCCAGAGTTTAAGCAGCTGCGCTATTTAAAAGGAGAGGAACGTGAGGAGATCTCTAAACTCGTAAAACAAGAACTTCTTTCGATTTCTATGGCATCGATCGAAAGGTCCGATGGTCAATTAAACATGGATGAACTGGCGAAGGTGACGCTTAGCTTAATAAGTGTCCAGCTGGAGGTGTACAAACATATTAGAGTGGTGGAGAATGCACGAAAAGAAATTTTCCCCTTATTGAAAAATACGCAAGGCAAATATGACATATGCCTGCATCTAGCGCTTCTAGTGAAAGATGCTTCAGTTCGGCGAATCGTGTCTTGCAAAAACGGCGAACCAATCTTAAGGCTGAAAACTTGAATGCTTTTCTATTTTTACACTCGGAACGTAAATAACAAAGCCAAACGTATCATTTTCTTTGTACCGATTCACACAATCCTAAATAAAGAACATTCCAAAAAATTTGTACACTGATTTTTAGTTCTTTTTTTTGTCAATGTAAAACCCTGCAAATGGAAATGAACTTGAAATGATTTCAGTTCTAGTTGGATCCAATAGATTGGTTTTGATGGCTCGAGGTCATAGATCAGTTTCATATTTCCCAAATTAACCAATTTGTAAAGATTGCGTAAAACGATTATATTTAGTTAAGGTTATGAACTCCATCGAAGACGAATTTGGTTCAAAATAATCTGAAGAATTCGCGATTGGATTTTGTTTTAGATTTATAAACGAGATGTGGAAAAGAACGTCATAGTGCAGTGGAACTTAAAGAATATTCATTTTTGTACTCGACAAAATATCGCAAATAGAATCTATAAAATTATTTTTAGGCGTCACACAGCGAAGTCTTCAGAACTTAGTGACTAACTCTTCATTTGAAATGTATAACCAAAACTGTACAACTAATCACTCGTGCAGGTCCCTAGTGCCTGCTGTGCAAGAGGTTGTTGTGGGTTCGATCCCCCATAGGAGGGTCATCTAATGTTACCTTCACTAGCTATTGGCACCAGCTCTGAAGATTACTAGCCATGAAAGAGGTTCTCAAACTTTTCCTTTCGGATTCGGCGTTAAACTATTGGACCCTTTCTCATGAGCGAAATTTAGAAGCACATAAGCCAAGATATTGAGAGGAGCTTTGGATCGTGTAAAGCCAACTAGTTTTATTTCAGGCCTGGAAATTTTTTTTTCGATTTTAGTTATGAAATTGTGCAGATATTTGTAACGCATTGAAGGAAGCATCTCCAACCACATAAAGTATATATACTCTTGATCAGCACGACGAGCTGAGTTGATTTGGCCCTGTCCGTCCGTCCGTCTGTCTGTTTCTATGCTATCACCTCCGTCAGTTCGAAAGCTTTTTTCACCAAACTTTGCACGAAGTCTTTTGGTACATATACGCTGCCCATTTGTCGGAATCGACCGGATCGGATGACTATAGCATATAGCTGTCATAGGAACGATCGGTCGAAAACAAGTTTAAGTTAGAAAAACTTTTTTGTTATCAATGGAAACGCCTCCAAGCTTTGTATTTCTCAGTTTGCTATGCTTTCCGATGATTCCACCAAGTTTAGTCGAAATCAGACACCTATATAGTATACTGTGAAATAGTCGAAGTAGTCTTACTTAGAAACACTTTTGTGTTATCAATGGAAATGTCCTAAAACTTGGCGTTTATTTATATGGAATGCTTGCACATAGTTCTACAAAGTTTGGTCAAAATCGGATGACTATAGAATATAGCTCCCATAGAACGATCGGTCGAAAAATGAATTCTAGTATGAAAAACTTTTTTGCTTTCAAAGGAAACGTCCTTGTCATTGGCATATACTTATTTTATGTACTTTTACACAATTTTACAAAGTTTTGTCAAAATCGGATGACTATAGCATACAGCTGCAGTACAACTGATCGGTCGAAATAGAAGTTCTAGTGAGAAAAACTTTTTTGTTTTAAATGGAATCGCCTCTGAATTTTTTTAATGTTAGTTTGTTATGCTTTTCCATGATTCCACCAAGTTTGGTTAAAATCGGACATGTATATAGTATAGCTCCCTTAGAAAAGTAAGGTCCCAAAAGTAGTCTTAGTTAGAAAAACTTTTTGTTTTCAATGGATGCTGCAAGGGTATAAAACTTTTCCTTAACTTTCCCCTATTTTTTTCTTAGTGGTTCTACCGAAAAAATTATAAAAATTAAACTAATTATTTAAATAAGATTCGACCAAATACAGATTAAAGTGGACCAGGTATCAAAGTAATAGCGTGGCAGTTGATCAGATTTTTGAATGGTCTAACGTCGGCGGAACATCCTTCATTCGTTCTACTGATCTGAATGGGTATTAAAAGCACACAGAGGAATTCTCGGATTCAAGTTAGAAACTCTCTTTCTTTTGTCTTTGTGTATGGTTAAAATTCAACCTTTTGGTTGGTCTGTGAAAAGTTTCCTCCTTCGATAAGATTTTTCACAAAACTGAACTGAAAAAAACAAATAAATTTTCCTCGTCTCTTGCAACAAATAAAAACTGTTTGTGGGTGGGTTTTTTTTTTAAATTTTTAAATACTATATTTTTATTATAAATATTACAAATAAAAACAAAATCTCATTTGTAATTTAATTATAATTTTTATGCCTTCTCATCGCTCATCGCTCCTCGTTTTCTGTGTTTACACTAAAATGTAGGGTTTTTGTTTTAATGCTTCTTTCTTTATTTACAACAAATTATTTAGCTTCCACATTTCGAATGACGCTTAGAAAATGTTTAATTTTGTTTGTTTTTGAATTTCGGATTTTTTCAAAATATGTTTCTTACAGAATGAGGCCGAAAGTTACGTATCTGGATTGAGTAGTGTTCGGTTTCCATTTCATATAATATTTTTTTTGGGGGCTGACCTTCCTCTCGTCGTTCATCACAAATCGGTTGTGTCTTTACGTATATTTTGTTTTTGGGGGGATTTACAAAACGAAACGCACACTACAAAGTTATGTTTAATATTATTACATATATATATCTACATATAAACATATGATGCTTTTTGTTTTTCCTTCTATTCGTTTTGTTTAACTTTGGTATATGGATAATTTCTACGAGTAGAAATTGAGTTGAGTTACGTACATACATTCATATAGTTGTAGTTGCTGTTTGTCTGTGGTTGTTCTTGTTGGATAGAATAGAATAGTTTCGGAATTCGTAGAACTCGAAATCGCTTTGTAGTAAGTATTTTGAGTTGATTTTGCTACTTTACATGTTGGGTTTTAGTTTCATAACAATACGTACATAGTTTCTGGCCAATTTAAGTTGTTTTCTTGGTATACTTTATATCCTTTACGATCTAGTTCTGGTTTTTTGTTTGAACGAAATGAAAAATTGCACAAAAATAGTTTGCAAACTGAAAAGTGTTCTTCCTTGAATTGCCGAGTGTACCAACATGTTGCCATTTCAGCTTGTATATCTTTTGTTTGTTTATATTTTAGGCTAAGATTGCTACAAACATTGAGTTAACTTTATGTTTATACGCGTGTGTGTGTGTGTGTGTGTGTTGTATAAGTTAATCGTACATTAAATTAGGTTTACTTCTTGTTAAGTCTAAATTATTATTGTGTAAGTGTGTGTGTGTGTGTGTGTATATAGTTCATATTTATATATGTTTCATATATAATTTGCCTTTAGATTTTACATTTATACTTTTAAATATAGCTTATTTAAATCTGAGGTCACATGAGTTGGTTTTGTTGAGTTTTTACGCTTTTTTCGCTTTCATCATTTGTAAAATTAAATAATAAAATAGAAAATAATAACAATTAACTAAATTCTGTTTTGTAGCTTTCCCTCCTCTCCGTTAGATCTGCCGGATAGTTGTGGTAAATTAAATTGTATTTAAATTTCAGAAATTTCATTTAGTTTATTGATTTAAGCCGTTTTGCATTTGGACTACTGTGGACTATTGGGTGGTGTGATCTCATCCCCCTCACCGCCCGAACCCGGCTCGCCCTTCGTTTTGTTCTCCTTCTTCCACTTCATGCGTCGATTCTGGAACCAGATCTTGATTTGGCGTTCGGTCAGGCACAGGGCATGAGCAATCTCGATGCGTCGTCGGCGTGTCAAATAGCGATTGAAATGGAACTCCTTCTCCAGCTCCAAGGTCTGGTAGCGTGTGTAGGTCTGACGTCCACGTTTGCGCTCTGTTGGTGGATAAAGAAGAAGAAGCGTAGACGAACAATTAAAATCTATTTATTAAGAGGGGCGAAAATACCAAACAACTACAATACATACATACGGCAACAACAATAACAACAACAAGAAGAACAACAACAACAACAATGTGAAATGCAACCTGCGGGTTTTGTTCCAAAGAGAGGGAACCGATGAGAAAACCACATGAAGCAGCAGCGCTGCAGGTCTCTAAGGTCTCTGATTAAAAGACAACCTTACCGAATTCGGATATTTGTACTTGTCAAAAAAACCCAACAGGCCTCTCTCTTTCTTTTAAGCTGGAAAGAAGGAGATGCCGCTGAGGGGAGACCGTTGAATAGGGACTGACTGATTTCAGATACTCTTCAAAAGTTGAGTAAAAACTAAAGTCAGTTTATTTTTTATTAAAGGTAAAACTTCTAAGGAAAATGGCCGTTAAAAAAAAGAAAAATAGGAAGCAAATTCTTGAGAAAGAAAGGAAGACAATCAGGCGATTTTGAAAAATAAACCGAACGCAATTCCGTTTTGGTTTGGTTTTGCTGTTCTCAATTCCGAATGAAATTGCTTACGTTTTACTTTTGGCAAACCACGGGCCAAACGAAATCGGCACGAGTGAACCAAGCGAAACGATCGAAAATGGAACATGCGGAAATGAGAGAGGCAGACTTTTTCTCAATTTCTCGAGACACTTTTTGAACCACTGGTTAAGTTTATTACATGTTTTTTGAAGCCAACTGAACCGCGGTTTCGGTTCGGTTTAGTGGTTCAGTGATAATTTATGATAAATTTAATGAAGATTTGTTTCCGTTTTCGCAAATAGTCCCCAAGCTTCCCTAAAATCTGCGCAGAAAGGTATTCGCCACGCAATTTATGTTCTTGTGTGCCGAAAATCTGTCAAATTTTAACCCCTAAAGCCCATCCTTAAGTACAACAACCCGATATTTTCGTGTCAAAAGCTTATTTTAGGATCGCCCTAATTTCCGTAGAATATAAACCCTTAAAGCCTGATATCGTCCCGAATATTCTTAAATCTGCTTGGAAAGTTAATTTTTCTAGACTAGTAGTAGCCGAAATTGCATTTTTGTTCAAGGATCGTCTCTAATTTCGTCGAGTTTCAAGCCTTAAGACCTTTCTTATTCATTTCTTATTTCGAAGGTAAATCAGTCCGAAAACGTTTCAAAAACTCCATTATTTTCTTAGATCGCCCTTAATTTCACCCTATCTCAACTCTTAAAGCACTTCCTGGAGTATATCGTCACAACTAAAGGCCAGTTCTGAGAAACAATAAATTTTATTTTTGTCACAATGCTTCGTATGAATAAGACAGTTGTTCAAAAGTTAATAGTTTTAACAGCTGTGCAATGATGTTCTACGCATATTAAGTACTGTGACAAAATAATTTTTAGTTGATCTGAGAATAGGTCTTTACCCTGATATCTGCTCGGAAAGTCATTTTTTCTGACTCTTAAAGTTCGACCCTAATTCCTCCGAGTATTAACCCTTTAAGCCCATTCTAAACATTCATCCGTTCTGAACAGATGTCCTTAAATCTGTTCAGAAAGTATTTTGATTGAACTTTTGAAGCTGCAGAAGTTTGAAAAACTATAAACCCAGGTGGGACATACTATTTGATGTAAAATAGAAATGGGTCCGTTGGGTTTAAACAAATTATAAAGTGTTAGTTCTGTTTTTCAGAGGTATTATACCCCGGGTTTTTGCTTGAACCAACTCTATTTGGTCCAGCGAATCCTTAAAATATTGCAAATTTTCCCAGAAAAAGTTATTTTATACCGGAAAACTTTTTAAAATGTTAACCACTGAACTTTTGCTTCTAAAGTGAATATTTTGTGACTTCTCGAAATTGAATTCCTAGAGAACAATTGAATAGTTGGATGTGCTGGCTTCGTTCATAATGATATCACTTTTAAAGCTGTAACCCTGGCTAAAGTGGGATTAAGGTGAAGAAGCTTGACAGACTAATGAGAAGATCGTCCCGTTAAGGAAATGAGATAAGCAAACAAATCGGTTATCAACTTACAAAGAAGAAATGTTAACTTATGACATTTTCGAAGGGACGCCGGTAAGGTTTGCGGTTCTGGTTTTCAGTGTGAATTTGCGGTTTGGCTAAAGTTTGGTTCGGTTCGGTACAGAACCGGTATGCAATCTCTGGCTAATTCTTTATCTCATCTGAGTATACACTTTAAAGAAATCAGATTTCGGGTGTCTGTAACAATATGTTTGAATGCGGATGCTATTTGGTCAGATGGTATTGAACTTCCAGGCGCAATTAAGTATCGATATGCTATTTCAGACAACTTGGGCAATTCTTCCACATTAGCTCTTCGAAAAGCAATTCGGTTTATATCGTAGGCCAATTTGTCTTTCACTAAGTGCTCGCTCATCTCTTTAAAGGTTGGTCTACCTAGTGCCCTCTCACACTAAACTGAACGGCCAATTTCAATGTGACCAGGGTAATATATTTCTGTTGTATCGTTTATAAAAATATCAATTATCGCCTATAACGGAACAAATATACCGATAGATCAGTAAAACAGGGAGTTGTTCAGTGACTGTTACACGCTAAGCTAAGACTGCATTTACACGGTGGAGCAAACTTCATAGAGTTTTTCAAAAAGCTCTTGCTTGTAAGAAAGAGGTGCAGAGGGGCAAGACACCACTACACCTCTCTCCTACAAACGAAAGCTTTTTCAAAAACTTCATGAAGTTTGCTCCACCGTGTAAATCCAGTCTAAGTGTTCAAGTAAGACTGGATTTACACGATGAAGGAAACTTCATGAAGTTTTGCAAAAAGCTCTGACTTGTAGGAAAGAGGTGTAGTGGAGTCGCTTGCCCATCTTCACCTCTTTCCTACAAGCAAGAGCTTTTTCGAAAACTTCATGAAGTTTGCTCCACCGTGAAACTGAACTATAGAACTACTCATCAACTGAAATACTGAACAACTGAGCATTTTTTGTAAGTTGAAATGAGCAACCTTTACCTTTACCCAACAATACTTTCATATTTATTAACCAAGTAAGTCGACATGTGGTTATCGATAAAATTGTATTCCAATAAATCGTCATAAAATATCGACAGTGGGTTTATATCGCCCAATAATGTGTCATTTCGGAATATTGCATATTGTAGAACACAAATATGTAGAAGTCGATATACCGATACGATATTGATCACTTGTTTCAGCAAAAGCTCTCATTTTAGAAATGTTGTCTCATGCCTCACCATGTTATTGCATCCTAAATTTGTACATAAGCCTTGTAAATGTGTGCCTAAAATGTGTTTGTATAAAGCTCCACTACACATGCTGCTGATTTGCAGCTGCCTTGTCTTGGTAGTACACACCAAAGAGGGGCGCCAGTTTACTTCCTGAAGGCCTATACTCAGATAAGATAAAAATTTAGTTCGGCACAACACTTCACATGAATAGAACTACATTTGAACAGTTTTGTAATGTGATATGCTTTGGAGCAGCTGTCTTATCTAAATGAAGTATTGTGAAAAACTAAATTTTTATCTCATCTGAGTATTCGCCTTAAAGCAGTAGTACCTATTTTTTGGATTATTCTAAAATCAAAGTGATACACAAGGTTTCATGATGATTACAAGATCTCACTTTAGAATTCTCACAAAGTCTGGAAGAGTATTCACGAGTCGCTTCTTCAACCACACAAATAATTTTCATTTTAGTTTTCTTTTTTCTTTTGGATTAAACATGGAATATGTCATGGACTTTAAGTCAGGGCCAGGTAACTAATTATGCGCCCCCAAAGCCAGAAAATGGATATCATGACTTGACTTCAACTTCAATAATACTCCAACTCTACGGTAGCTGAATCGAGCCAAAAAGGTATAACTGTAAAATAATTCGGCCTAATTACGTAGCCCCTCCAACTTCCGAAGCGAAAACAAACAAAAAATGAGTTCACCGCCTAATGACACTTACCATAATTATAATTTTGGTAATGACACAAGCACCACGTAAAAATGTTGGGAAAAAATATGTCAAATATAATACAAATGTGTCTTTCTCCTACCCCTTCGCTGAGTGCGTCTAAACTAGGAAGGAGAATAATGAATTCCCCAGAAGTTGGAAAACTGCTCTGATTTCTTTTAAATCACAATTATCTTCGTTAAGTTGTCCCGGAAATTAGCAGACGGTGGTTTTTTCGTTTTGTTTTGTGCCGACCAAACAGACCACGCCAATCAGTAATCAGCTGAAACTAAAAAACATGGCGTACTCCATGGATCTCCAGCCACGGCCAGCTAGAGAGAGAGGGGCGGCCAGTGCGTGGCTTAACTATTTTTTAATAACATCTTCAGCATTTGTCTTGCTCAACTCGCTCGTCCAATTTTTTTGAGCTCTCGCTCGAGGTCATTACATCATAAGCTCTTTTTGTGTGCGTCTTTTGTCCATTAAAGCGCGCGCGAATCCAAATCGGAGAGCGAAAAAAAGTAACAGGCCGGGGCCGGGGCCAGGGTAGACCGCCCCAGCGGTGGTCGAGAGCAGCTACCTTCTTTTAAATGACACGACTGATGCCATGTCTATAACCCAAGGCGTTCGCATTTAATCATCATCAGTTAGACGAGTCGTCGTCGCAGCAGCAGCGGCAGAAAAACAATCTTGCGAGATTTGTGGCAAAAAGCGTGCGTGGTTTTGCTTCTTTTTCTCCCCCTTCAAGTGGAGTCCAAGTGAGTCAAGTATTAGAAGCGGATTAAGAGTATCGTTATGTGGGCAAAGTGGTTGCGGTTCACTTTCACCAGATGTGGCCAAGAATAGAAGGTATAGACATCTGATTTTTGACCAGTTAGGAATTCAGATTTAGTAATACTTTGATGGCCCTCTTTGATATATTCATAAGGGTAGACTAGTTATGCTTCAAATAAGAACTTGTGCGGAAACTTAGCACAAGAGTAAACGATATATGAAATATATGAAAAAGAAATTAATTGCGGGATCGGGGAGTAAAGTAAATCAGTTGGAAAATCCAAATTTTGTTAAACAAAATTTTACCCAATACTTAAGAGATTCATAGAAGATATGAACTTATTGGAATTACCAAAAAATTACTTATGTAATTACTATTCTGACAAGCTCCGAAAACGAGACCTCTAGGATCGGTTCTGTGCTTTCCAATTTGAGATTCTGCAAATCTTAACAAGAACCAAACGTTTTGTTTCAAAAAAGATTTCAATTGAATTGCCAGCATATTTCGCTGAGTCCAGTGATCTGCAACGGCAGCAGAGCAGTTGCCAATGGCAACTGAAATAATAATTGTATGCATTCACAACGCTTTCAAAAGCTTCACTCTGCTATCGAGCTTTTTCAAACCTTCGAGAAGGAAATTTTAATTTGTGATTTTCTTGCTTGACCTCTGACGATTCAGCAAACAGAGGTAGCTAACAAGGAGCCTTAAAACTCGTAGGTGGAATGTGCTCTACATATTAAAAACTTTTTCTCCACCCCAAACCCCCATATCAACTAAAATTTCAATTGATATTTTGTTTCATAATATACATTACCAAACAACTTTGTATCATTATCAAACCAGATATGCTAGTAGTTTACTCAAATTGAAACTAAACCCAGTATCAGTTATTGGAAATATTTATCAAAATAAAATTATACTAGAAATTGTCAAAATAATAATGATTTTGGTGTATTAGTTTAGGAATTTATAAGAAAACATATATTAACAATCTGGCAATTAACATATCATGTTCCCGATTATAACAAATGTTAGATTGAAATTTCCAATAATGGTAATCATTTAAAGTGCATCAACTTTCTAAACATGGTAGAAGGTCAAAAAAATCATCAAAATTTCAGAGTTTTAACAAACGAATTCTAAGAATACTTCAATAAGTTCCCTTGGGATTACTAGAACTAGCACTAAATTTAATTGGGGTATCCATGACCCCCTGTTGAGCTGCGGAAAAGTTGAATTGAGGAATTTTTGGCAATTTAACAAAAACAAAATACAATAGCCCGAAATTCTACAACTAAACAGCCTTGCCACTTTACTATTTGAGAACTATTTCTTTGGTTGAAATAAGATCTTCTAGTGTTGGTAAAATATACAAAAATGCTGCCCATTGCTGTAGCTCATTCGGTTTGCATTTCCGTCAAGGCCTTTAACTAAAAAGCAGCAAGAAGGCATATTTTTTTAAAGCAATTTCAATTACAATATCACTCATTTCCATTTTAAAATTGCTGCATTGTAAATTGAACAAAGAACATAGAGATTTTCTCTTCTTGGGATTCTTTTAGCCCTCTGTGAATGTTTTATCTCCGTTAAGTATAATAATCAATGTGTGAACGTACAAGTCTTTCGGAAGCTTCATGCCAGAGGAAGTAGACCGGCAGTCTCCGTAGTAGCACCAACACTTTTATTGGTTTACATGGAAACCTATTCTTGAAATTCGGTGCTTTGCTATTTAAATACTAATTTGATCGAACTTGCAGCCGATTTCCTAACTTTTAATTTTATAAATAAAAAAAAATTAACAACTCAACTAAAATTTACTCAAAAAGGTTTAACATTGGAAAATGTTTCAAACTCTTCAATTCTACTTTTTCGCAGCTCAACAGGGGGTCGTGAATACCCCAAATATATTTTGACGATATAAAAGTAGTTCAAATCTTAACCTTAGGTACAAAGTTTCTGTAGCTCACCGAATGTTTTAGAGATTTCATAGAAAGTTGTTGCCGTTTTTGAAAAGGGCTTCCGGATATTTACAAAATTTCTGTATTAATATTTTGTTACTGAAAACGAATTTCTGACTGGTTTTAAAATCTAGTGATCAAAGCTCCAAAACCTTACAAAATATAGATTGTATTCATTTTTTTATAAGCTAAAAAAAAAAGAAACTTTGATTTAGAAATTCCCTTGCAGTTATCTAAAAGATGAAAAATCGGACCTTAGTCTGATATAAAATCAATATTTTTCGTATTCCGTATCCGTCATTTCTATCGGGTACACTCAGAAAAAATCGACTGGCAGAGTTTTCTATCAGTTGGAATGGAATTCATACAGATCTTTGAAAAAAAATTTAAGTAAATTTGGAACTTTGAAGTACTTCAATTCAGTACGAAAAATCTAAGTTCGAAATTCGACCGTTAATACTATTGAAATGAGAACAAACGTTATTGATTCAAGTAAGCTATAGTATTTAAGAAAAGCGCTTTCTTAATTCGAGTACAGATGATTTTGGATTGAATATAACATAAACTTACAATGGCAGCTTTAAAAAGTGAGTAACGAAACATGCGAATTATTTTTATAAGAATCTGTTCATTAAAATTCGCTAATAGTGCTAACACTTTTCTTATGAAGTGATGGTAGATTTCCGACCTACTGTAATACCATATGGATCTTTGGTTATTAATCATGGCCCTTGAATCTTTCCTGCCTTTTTTGATTTAGTTAGAGAACTCATTTCAAGAACAATTTGGGAATAGCTTTAGAATTTGGTGGGCTTAAACCAAGAACATTTTGTACTTGTTTGGTGTTTATTTGGAATTTATTGGGATATTTAGAATATTTTAGAGTATTTTAGCCATCAACAAAGAATATCTTGTACTTATTTTGAGAGTAAATTGGGTTTCAAACTCAAAGTATGATCAAAAAGAATCTAAATTAGTTCGAATAGTTCCTACTGAAAATATCCCAAAACAGACTTAAATCAAGTATTTCAGCATTCAGCATTAGACTTGATAAAAAAATCTGTACTTAATTCAAGCACATAGACCTTAATCTTGTAATAAAAGATTATCGATAAATTTATATAATTGTTATTGGACCTTCGAGCCGGATGTAAGTGACGATTGGTTTGAGTCTGAGCTTTAATATTTTTTTGTTTTTTCTTGTAAGTGGATTTCATTGCTTCTTTTGCCGAATAAGCAGCCAGAACCGTGAATTTTAACATTGCTTGCATAACCTTTCTCTGCGTATACACACAATTGCTTCACTTTTGAACTAGATTCTTCAATTCCATTACTTTATTACAAGTTTATAAAATAGAATTGTTGCGCTATTAAATAACAATAATAATAATGTGGATGATGTGTTCCTGCTTCAACGAATTTCATAAAAATGTTGTAGTAATTATTTTAATGATTTCCTTTAAACGCTGCTCGACACACACACACACACGCACACACTAATGTAATTGTGTGTAGAAAACGAAAAACAGAAAAAAAAAAAAAAATGGAATAAAATCCATTATGGAGCAAGCAGAGTAATATACCAAGTAAAATGGTTAAAATGGTGGCCTAATCGCAATTTAATTACAATACGCTTTCATATCAAAAAGCATTAATGCTCCAGTCAAGCGGCGGACGGCCAGTGGCCACAAGAGGCAAAGGGGGCGTGCCGGCCGCGGTGGTTGCTTTTATGTACTTCACATGTAGCGCTACTCATTTTTTCTCTACCGAATTAATTGTTTCACCTTTATTATATTTTTCTGTTGCTGTTGATACGAGTGGGCCCAATCGTGGCCCCCATTTTCTCTACCAAACGAAAAAGCGCCATTAATGCGTTTATAATAATTTTTCAGAGCTCAATTTTCAGGCTCCTGTAGCCCAAGTGGGCGCCGGTTTTGAATTGAAAAAGAGGAGACCAAGCAAAATATGGTTTGAGTGAGTGATGGGCAGCTTGAAATGTGCAAAGGCATCATTAAAAACTAATTTCCAGTCGCTCTTAAAAGGCCTCACCCCACACCTGGGGTAGAGCCAGATCAGTCAGCGTCATTGACGACTCGAGAGCCATGAAGGTGTTTTTATCAATTAAAATAAGCATTTATTTGCAATGCCCTCAGCTGAAACTGGAAATGGGGGGGAATGGGAGTGAGACTATGTAATGTGCTGCTAATTAGCGAATGCCTGACATAGAGGGGGATAAATGAATGAAATGTAAACAAGATCTTCTTTGGTGATATGCATATTCGCACAGGAGGTCTTAAAATTGAAAAAGAAAAACATAATAAATAGAGCCCCTTCTACAGAATTTGTACTCTTTCATTCGATGTTCCTTACCCGGCACAAAAAATATGAATTTGTCCCGTCGTAGGCCGATTCCTAACAGTTTTGGTTTCGGCCCTTGAAAAGTGATGAATTATTTCGCGGAAGACAAAGAACGTGCAGGATATTCATAGGGTGGGATCAGCTTGCTACTGTTTAATAGTAGCAGTTCCCACCTAACGAAAGAATAGCCACCACATTATCAGAAAAGTTCGCGAGCAGACTTCGCTTCAAACTAGAGTTGGGCGCGTGTCGTGTTTTTCGTCGTGTTACAAGCAGACACGGCTTAACACGACGTGTTCGTGTTGTTAGATCAGTTTTTGTGCTTGCATGTGCGTGTCAACTTTTAGTCAACACACTACAAAACACGACACAAGAGACAACACTGCCTTACTCCCCAGTATAAAAAAATACTAAGACTGGATTTACACGGTGAAGCAAACTCCATCAAGTTTTTCAAAAAGCTCTTGCTTGTAGGAAAGAGGTGTAGAGGTAAAGGCGACACCACTTCACCTCTTTCCTACACCTCTAAAGAGGTGTAGAGGTAAAGGCGACACCACTTCACCTCTTTCCTACAAACGAAAGCTTTTTCGTAAGCTCTATGAAGTTTGCTTCACCGTGTAAAGCCCGTGTAAGTCAATATGAACAAATATTCTAAAAAATATTTACATTTTGCTTGTTTTAACTGCTGGTCACACTAATTTAAAGTCCACACGTTAAAAAGGAAAAGGAAAACTCTATGTTTGAAATATATTTGGTGCTGAGCAGTCAGTTTTATATCTCTCAACTTTAGTCATCTTATCTAGTAGCCTGGCATTTTGAAGACGTTTCACATGTAAAGGCAAACAGTTGCAGTACGAAAAGAAACCGTTTACCGACTTACAAATGGTAGAAAATCAGTACCCAGAGCGGGAAAATTCCGGAAAATTCTGTATGCAATAAACTAGTTTCCAACCGATTGACTAGAAACTGAGTTTGTGTGGATATAATGTAAAATAATTTGGTAATGTGGTTTACCGATGTTGGAAAATCCAGCTCTGGGCGGGAAGTTTTCGGAAAATTCTTAACGCAAAAACGTTTTTTTATCCGATAGTCTTGAAACCTGGATTGTATGAATATAAGTTATATTCCTGAAAGTGATTTGCTTTCGATTTTGATTTGCTTTGGATTTCGTTCATCAGCTGCTCACGACTGCTCCATACAAATTGTGCAGTGAGCCCAGAAAAAGTAAGGAAAGTACGAAATTAACTTCGAGGCTGATTTGAATTTGATTTCATTTTAAAGTGACCGTTTTTTAGCACTCTGCGCTTGGCGTTTGTTTGAATTCCGCTGATACTTAAATAAGAAATAGTTATAAGTTTTTTCGCATTTCAAATTTGAGTAACTAAATGAACTATGTCTTTGTCGTTTGCATTTTAGAATGACTACGAGCCTATTGTACAAATAGAGCAGCGGCCTAGAGAGTCATAACGATGTCATAAGTGCTCGAGTTTTAGGAATGTGTTCGGGATTACTTACTTGCGAAATTCTCCCTCAATTCTTCCACAATTTTGTCCTGCCTTTTCCTCATAAGCTCTGCCAAATGGCATAAGTCACTTCGCTTGACCTTAATCAAATACTTAAATTGTAAAATTGCAAACATTCTAGACTACAGACTCTGACCACAAACTTACTTAAGAAGCATAGAAAACTAGTTTTCACAACATAATTCGAAATTTTTTGGTTTTGCGCCTTTGTTTAAATTGCCGCCAATTGTTCTGCAAACGAAAGCAAATCAAAATGAAATCAGGGTCGTTTCGTCAACTGCTTTTGATTTGCTTTTAGAGATCAAAATCGAAAGCATATTTCTTTCAGGAATACCACTAATATGCGAAAAAATTTGAGATTTAATCTTACAGTGTTGGAAAGCCCGGCACTCGGGTGGGAAAATTATGGGAAATTCTGAATGCAACAAATTATTTTTAGTACGATTGAATTAAAACTCGGTTTGTAAGGATATAATGGAAAATAATGTGCGATATGATTTTCTGATGTTGGAAAATCTGGCCCCAGGGCTGAAAAATTACGGAAAATTCTGAATGCAACCAACAATTTGGTCATCCAATTGTCTTGAAATTCGATTTGAATGGAAACTATGCAAAATAATTTGTTATGTGATTTTTGGATGCTGGGAAACCCGGCACCAGGGTGGGAAATTCCGGGAAATTCTTCACCCAAAAAGCTATTTTTCATTTGATTGACATAAAACTCGGTTTGTAAGGAATATATGCGAAATAATTACTGAAGTAATTTTCCTATGTTTGAATATCCAACAGCAGGGATGGAAAATTTCGGAAAATCTTATATGGAAAACACTATTTTTCATTGGATTTACTCGAATCTCGGTTTGTAAGGGTAGTATGTGAAATAATTTGAGATTTAATTTGCTAATATTGGAAACTCCGGCACGCAGATGGGAAGATTCTGGAAAATTTTTGTATGGGAAAAACTTTTTACATTCTATTGAAAATAAACTCGGTTCTAAGCTTAGAACGCCCAATACTTGGACAAAATAAGTTCCGACTTGGAGAATTCCTCTTCTAGTGTGGGAAAATTTCCAGAAAATTTTGAACGGGAAAATTTATTTTTCATCCGATTGACTTGAAATTGAGTTTAGAAGCTTAGTAAGCAAAATGATTTGGGTTGTATACTTCAATATTAAAAAAAATGCATCCAGAAAGGTGACCGTACGCGAAAAACGTTATTTTGGGCCCTTATGAACGAATTTCAGTATGTAAGTTCTTTGGCAGAAATGCAATATGGGATGTATAAAGCATGTATCAAGTCGAATTTAAACCTCTTCTGATATTTTCCAGTGATCAAGGATAAACTCTCAAAGAAGGCTGGTCATGCTTCCACCATTTTTTTACAATTAATAAGAAAAACAAAATGTACAATAGTTTTACGCTTCAAAATTTCACAACAAATGCTTCAAAACTCCCGCTTCATAAAAGCAAATCGTACATAAATATTTGCATCATGTCTTCGTCAGCCTAGAATCATTCTCAAATTCAAAGCCCCTTGAAAATAAAGCTAACCACTAGCACTTGATACCCTTCCTCCCCGAAAATACCCACAAATTTTAGCGGCGTGACGAAGCATCATCGTCAATGTCAGGCCACATGTTTCAATGGCTGCCCAAGTCCAATTCTCAGTCCCAAGCCCAGGCACTGGCACGCCTACAAGACAAGTTTTCCATTAGAGGAGAGATTTCGGTTGGCTCGTCGTCTGCGTCGCCTAGGGATATGATATGCCCGACGGCTGCCTGTCCGCTCGTCCAGCCGCCCCCTCCCTTTCCCTCTCGCTGTGCTCCGTCTCGCATAGCATGTTTTAGTCAGCTGTCAAATGTTTTGACATGGGTAGTAGCCATAGCCCATGATAGCCATGGCCAGAGAGAGAGACACTGAATTCGAATAACCAAAAAATGGGGAACATGAAAAGCGAACAACAAATAGAAAATAGTTTGTGCTGCGTTTAAATAAAATAAAGTTTTAAACTCTGTCTCCTTTTTTTCCTATTTTTTTGTGTCAACTTTTGTTTTTTGTTTCGGTAAACCTCTTAAGTGCTTAGGGCAAGTCCCAAATTAAAAACGCGTCAAGTCTCCAGAGGAAACGAGGGGAAAATTAAAAAAAAAAAAAGAGTAACAAATGATCAGTGTTCAGTTTTAATTGTTACCTCTAGAAAGGCAACTTGATTAAAAAATTCCAAAAATTCCCCCCGCCTCTCTCTCCCTTTCTCTCTCTTTCCTTCTAACTCTTCATTCATTTACCTTGCAGTCATCCCACTGACTTGGCAATTTTCACACCCAGAGAATCTGTAGACCCCACACGAACAATTCTTTTAGTTTTGCGAAAAATTTATCAACTTCAGATCATAAATAATAATAATTTGCCAAGCATTTTGTTGCGGCGTCTCTGGCGTTTGTCTGTAATTTCCGCAATTAAAAAAACATTTACTCGCGTTTGCTGGCATTTTGCATTCATATTTTTTTATTATTTTCATACAGCAAAGTGCAGTTTTGTATAGATGTTTGTATACTTTTTGCATGACATGCAAGTTTTGGACCAGCGACCACCAGAGTTGCCAAGGGGTAAAAGCAGCCTTAAACTGCGGTTATTGAGTTTGCTGGTGCAGTTGGAGGACGATGACAATAAATTTGATAAATTGTTAACAATAAATTGATACTTAGTTTAGTAGGTTAGCTGGGGAGGAGAGTTGAGTGAATTATAAGTCCATTAGGAAACAATGAGCAAATAATCAAGCTTAAGTAAGGGCCGTCTGTAGTCATGGAAATGATGAAGAAGGTACAGGCAAAGACTCTATAACTAAAAGTGATGAGTATAGGTCAATTTTGAGAGGAAGTTTACATTGTGGACCTACGATTTTACATGTGTGTGCTGTCAAAGTTACCCTCTAGTACTGGTTGGGGTGAGTCACAGTTTTTGCGTCAACCCAGCGTTGCTCTTTGCGTCGTGACGACAACGATTGAGGCTTATGTCGCTTCTCTGCATGGCATTTCGTCTATGGAGCGTCGCTCATGTCGGTTCCTGCATGGCATTGCGTCGACCTAGCGTGCCTGGAGATCCGTTAACGTATTGAGCTGACATCGCCTTGCAAAATACGACAGTCGAACACATTGTAAGGGTATAAGGGTGGGTCGACGACAGTCACAAAATCGTCGACGGAACGTCGATACAGCGTTGGACGGCAGTACTAGAGGGTTAGTTCCACTGACTTCGCACACGCACAGCACACACATTTCTCATTTTCTTTCTCATTTTTCTGATTTCTAGAGTCTTTGATTCACGAATTACCTCAGGGTGGTTTGAGCATATCTTACCAATATCTAACGAAAGGGCACAGCAACAACATCTAAGTCTTTGTTTGTCTTAGTTTTCGTTTTACATTTTAGTTAGATTAGAGCTCTCATTCTGTATTCGTCATTTCTCAGACGTCATTTCACACAAACTGGCAGAGTTGTAGTTCGATCGAAATGGAATTCATAAAGCTTTTTGCATAAAATTTTAGGTAAATGTTGAATTTAGAAGTACTTAAGTTAAGTACGAAACTTTCTAAGATCGACAATCGATCGTTAATATTATTGAAATGACAACAAACGTTGCTGACTTAAGAACGTTTTCTTATTTAAGAAAAGCGCTTTCTTAATTTAATTTCAAATGATCTTGGATTGAGTGCAAAGTAGATTTACAATGCCAGCTCCAAAAAGTGTGTTCTACGAAAAATGCTAAATATTTCGAAGCGAATCCGTTGATTAAAATTCCCAAATGGTTCTGGTACTTATCTTATGGAGTGATGGTAGAACTCTGACCTAAGAAAATACCATCTTGGCCTTTGGATAATAATCATGGCCCTTGAATCTCTTTTGCCTTCTTTGATTAAGTCAGAGACCCTTTTTCAAGAACAGTTTGGGATTGGCTTTAGAATTTGGTGAGCTTAAACCAAGAACATTTTGTACTTTCTTGATTCAAGAGCAAAGAATATTTCGTACTTATTTTAAGAGTAAATTAAGATTCAACCTTAATGATTGATTAAGATTTCAGCAAAGTAAAACCAATGCTTCACTTTCCCAGGTTCCACTTAAGCTAATTTTCCTTTCACCTTTCCAATCGCCTTCTGTATGCCTGAAAACCAATACAAAATAGTAGAAATACACTCCAACCAAAACAACTTTTCAATTCTTTCGACTATGAAAAGTGCACTTCATTGTGCGCATTATAAGCGACAGCTCCTCCAATCCTCATAGCCATGCGCCATCTCCTGCTTCGACCTGTCAGACAATGAAAAGAACTTCTCTGGGTACGCCAAAAAGTTGCACGTTTCGAAAAGTTTGCTCTGGCTTCAGCGTAAAACGTTGATCCCGGGCCATCATCCGTTGGCAGTCCGCCTTCGACTTTGCACTTGCACTTGGCTCTGGAAAGAAAAGTTCCTGGCGACTTTGTTGTCTGTTGGCGCTGCACTTAATGTCCTGGGAAGTTTTTTTTTTTCTTTTGCCTCCCCCCAACTACTTCCATCTGTTTAACTTGAGGATTTGCGAGCAAACTACTTTTCGATGGCAACAGCAACAACAACAACTACTTAGGCAAACGATTGCCCTGGCTTAGGATGTGTCCACGCCGATGGCGAAGCTTCAAAGTGAAACTGTGTTAACGCGCAGGCGGAAGGTAAAGGCAGGCGGATCAAAAGATAATTTGCCAAATGCGTGAAGATTTTTTTAAAAACTCTGACATGGCCTGTCAAAATGAAGCTCACCCACACACAGACACAGACAGAATCACAAAAAATGACACAAGAACTTTGGGGATTTCCGAAACCAAAAAGAAAAAAAGTTTAATAAAGCGCAGCAAATGCGAAAAGGAAATTTCTGGCCAGCATAGAAGCGTAAAATAATGGCAACAGCTCGCCAAAGGTCCTTGGGGTATGGCCCAAGGGTAGGTTGGGTTTGGTTCTTGCAGGGGGGTTGGGTCAAGAGTGGGTGTTTTTCTTTTTTGTTATTTTTGTTTTATTTCGCTCAATCGCAGCTCTGTTTTCGGATACCATTTTTTGTTTTTTGTTTCTTTTTTTTTTGTATTTTGGGATTTGGCCAAACCTTTTTGACAAATTACGAATATTATTCATGCCGCAATGAAGTGAGGAAGCTCCAAGCTCTTTTACCTCCCCCTCTAACTATCTGTCATGCTTGTGTCTTGTGGTCAGCGATTCTGTTTGGGCACAGAGTGGCCCGCGGCGTTTTTTTTGGGTTTGAGTTCACTTAAAGGTCCAACAAGTCTTAGGACGCATTGGCACAAGATATTTTTAGTTTATTCAATCGATTGATTCGGTTTGCAACTAGTTAATGAACAGCTATGGGCAACCAATGGCCCAAAGCTGAATTATATGCAAATTACAACAAAATACACGCATAGTGACTCTGTGAAGCAATAGCTTGCTAGTTGGTTGTGTAGTTCTGCTTCTCATATGAAAGAAAACAAAGTAATCAGTATTCTGGACCTAAAAACCATTAAAAGTAATGTAAAATCTTTTTTTTAAACTTTTTCCATAACTGAACGACCTTTTTAATTTTAGTCAAAGTGAATGTTAGCAGGCTCAAGGTCGAGGTGTGATTATAGTTCAATAATCAACCAGAAAATTCAACAGAGAAAACATATGAACATGAACAGATGCTGTGGCTGTGTAGACGGCCGTTTCGGCTGCCGCCATGGCAAAGCCTTCGCTTCGCTTTTTCATAACAAATGCTATAAGCATTCTTTTAAGTCTTTTAAAATCTCCGCTATTTAATTGCAATGTTTTGAATTTGATTAGAAACCTCGAGAATGCTTTGAAGCATAGTGTAAATGCAGTTAAATCGGTGTTTGATTTGGAATCGTGAATACTCTATGACTTATATTCATTATGTTTGTCCTTAAATCACTCACAAACATAGCTTGCAAAAGACTGTTAACACTTTTTTCAATGCGACCAGCCTCAGTGAAAAACAAAAACAATCGCAGCACAAGCGGTCTCTCACTGAGCGGAACACTTTTTCTCACTCCTCATGTGTTTTCTGTAATATGTTTTCGGTTGAGCAAAACAAGCGTGTCGGTCATCCGACAACCTCCGACAGCAACTGTTTTCAGCGAGCGCTCACTAAACCACTGTCTGTTGAAATACAGTGATTGCCGACTGCGATTGTAAATTTGACAATCATGATTGATGAGATGGAATCATTCTAAAGGTATGGTTGGTGGACCTTTAACCGATCGTACGGCCAACTGTTTACCTCATAACTGGAAATGAACTGACAAAAGCGTAAAAGCCCTCAAAAATGTTACCTAAATTTTTCATAGTTTTAATGTATTTTAAAACTTATCAATCAGTGTTATTCAGCAGAGAATCATAAGCAATCGCAAATCGTAAATCAGTAATCGGATTTACCTGCTGAATGCGCCCAATAAGTTTCTGCGAAAAGAGTCTTTTGTTTTGTTTTTGATTTGTGCGTTTGGTAGGCTGTTTGTATGTATGACACTTCCCTTTAGTACGGCCGACCAACGCTGCATCAACGTTTCGTCGACGACTTTGTGGCTGTCGTCGACCCACCCTTATACCCCTCACAATGTGTTCAACTGACGTATTTTGCAAGGCGACGACCGCTCAATACGTTAACAGCTCTCCAGGCACGGTAGGTCGACGCAATGCCATGCAAGAACCGACATGAGCGATGCTCGATAGACGAAATGCCATGTAAAGAAGCGACATAAGCATCAATCGTTGACGTCACGACGCATCACCGTACAAAGAGCAACGCCGGGTTGACGAAAATACTGTGACTGACGCCAGCCGTACTAGAGGGTTGTTACACAAAGACATACACGAGCGCACCACACAACCACATATACCTACGCAAAAATCACTTCGAAAGTATGCTCTCAGCAAAAGTGTCAGTGAAGGACAGGAGAGAAACAGGAACGAAAAATGGGGTCTTTGCTCTGAGCGCAACAGAACTGAGCAAAAACAGAACTGAAACTGTCTTCCGCTCCCTGTTTTCGTTGTGTCCGTAACCAAACTGTTTTTTGCCGACACGTTGAAAGTGTTGAGAGTTTTTGGCGAGCTCTGCTCACGAAACATGCAAAGCTCACTGGTGCCCACGCAGGAATCTGTCTGTTTGCTCACGATCTTGTTTTGACATTTCGTGACTCCCCGTAACACGTTTAAATCCAAATCGCACCTCTAGTTTAAATCTATCGAGAAGTTTTTTTTAGAAAGGCTCCTCATTGAGAACAATCGCAATGTGTCCTAATTAGGCAATTTTCAACTTTTTTAATCAGCTCTTTTTCGAGGAGGGAAAAATTGGGAGCAAACAAATGGGATTTTGTGAAATAGTGCTAACATTTGGTACAAGCACGATTCTCAAAACCAAAGTCAAGTAGAAGACTTTTGCGGGAACTTGAGAAGAAGAAATACTGATATTCTAGACGTACGCAGGATTCTGTCTGCTACACACGGCAAAAACAAAATCAGCATTGCTGACAACAGCGCATACGTATTGTTGTTACCTTCAATTTCCTAGGTATATGATTTCAGGTTCGTAAGGACCTTAATACGCGAGGTTTGGTGCATGGTTCCTTTCGAGGAACTGAAATAAAGTGAGTGGAAACTTGCTTTTCCTATACTCAAAGAGAAAAAGGTAGCAATAGAACCGCATAAGCAAGCTTACTTTCCGAAAATATTGAACAGAATCTTTTGAAATCGGAATATAAACTTTTTGAAGCTATCGAATAGATATTCGCTATATGAAAGCTCTTTAAATGGAAATGGTTTAACTATTCAAAATAGGCTTGTTTAAGGGGGCAAAACACTTTGCAGAAAAAAATTTTCGACTTTTTTTTTGCATATTTTTGTAAGCTTGGATATTCAAAAATATCCCCTAAAAAGATTTTTAAAAATTCGAAATAGTTTAGAAGATATTGTCCTTTTAATGACCCAAAGTGACCCGATTTGCCTAGCAACTGCAAACTTTAAACTTTTTCAAACTGGTGGCCACGATTCAGAGGAAACCAGTGGACCGATTTTGCTCCGGAAGGGCTTATACGACGCAGAATTGTCGTCGCTATCGTTCGGCCCTCCAACTTTTGGATACCTATATTTTAAGTGTACTTTTTTTACACTACACTACAAAAAAAAAGGCCAAAAAAAATTTTTTGTGCTTTCAAATGTCCGCCATTTTGTCAAAAAAATTTTCAATTTTTTCGGAGGGCCGAACGATAGCCACATTAGTTCTAAACATAACCGCATTTTTTTTTTTTTTCAAATCATCCCAAGTGCTGCAACCATGGTCACCATGTGGGCACCTTTTTTATTCATCATTTATCGGAGGCCGATAACTTTCTGAACAGCCCTCATATTGACAAAAAAAATTTTTTTTATTTTCCTTTCATTCATTAACTATTTAATAAAAAAAAAAAAATTAAAAAATCTCTTATACTTTTTTTCTGGAATTTTTTTAAAACCATCTACTTTTGCTCATCGCAAAGTGTGTTCCCCCTTAAAAGATAAAGCTTGGCGTAGTATTCACCCTGCAGTACGCTGCACTAGGACAAGGGTGTTCAGTACTTACTGGTATCCAGAAATTCTTACAGCCCAACCCACCAGTAATGCATTTCAGTTCTTACTTTTTGCTGGGCATGTTCTAGGAGGTAACCAATCGCCAACACTTCGCTTTAAATGAAAGTAGTGAAGTAAGTACCGAAAACTGTAGTTCAGTAAGTAATTACAGTTGGTAGTGTAAGTACCTCCGCAAGTACCTCCAGTCAGTAGTAAAGTAAGTACTTCTGTAAGTATACCTCTAGTCAGTAGTAGAGTAAGTACCTCCGTAAGTAACTCCAGTCAGTTTACTTTGTAAACAACACAGCTGTACTATTGTCGCTACCCAATCGTAGGTAGCTATCGCCACCTCCCGAACTGCAGGGCAGTCTTAGCATTATCTGTGAAATAGTGCCACATTCAAGGACTTTTGGACAAATGTGCTTAGTGGAAATAAAAGTAACAGTAAAATTCTCTTCATTTTTAGATTTTAAGTTGTATACTTCAATCCAATTTAAAACTAGGAAGTAACTTGGGATAATCCCCTAATTTATCTTACTCTCTTTCTCTTTCTAGGTAACAATGTAAATGATGTCAGAAACTTGTAAAACTTCAAAATTCTAAAACCATTTTTAATAACTTGCTACCATTACTGCTCTAACTTTCCCAGCATCTTGTAGCTGGCAACTTTTAGCCATTTTCAGATAATCATCCAGGCACAACAAGGTCAAAAATAAAACTCTTTCACACACACACGTACGCCTCTCATAGAATAGAAATCGGTGTCCAGGCTAACCAACAAACACTTGTTGCTAAAAATTTGTTGACTGTCGCTTAAATTTATGACCCCCAACAAAAGCCAACGGCAACAGCAGAAGCACCAGCTGCCGCCGAAGGAGCAGCAATTGAGGATTAAGGCAGGAGTATGGAGGCAAATGGCAACGCAGACTGCAAGTTTTTCCCGCAAATTATAAAAAAAAAAAGAAATGTGTACTCAAAAGTTCTGCATCTCGAATATCAAAACAACATTAACAGGATGCAGGAATGGAGTCATGAGTAACAACTTAATTGAAATAGCGTTTCGTTTTTTTTTTTTCTTATTGTTATCTCACTCTTTTGTTGGCAAATGACAATGTCCAAATGGAAATGGGCAATGGAGTTGGAGTTGGTTTTCTGGGTAAGAAGGCAAGGCCTCTCGCCTTGCTCAGTCACGATCGGCACTTTTTGTCGCAAATGAAATATGGAGAGGCGTTAAGTAGTTACAATGTTGTGGTAAACAGTGGGAAGAAATCAAATATTATTTGTATATCGATTTTGCGTCCCCTGAAGCGCACAAAATATAGTAACCTACACATTTTTCTTTCATAGTTAGAGCCTACATAACTTAACGAAGTTCTGTGTAGTTTTGCTCTCTGGTGTAAGTCCACTTTTTCTGGGTACAAAGGGTGAGATCGTTTAAGTGAAGGTGTACAATTCCAACAAAAATTGTTTGGGAGGGATGTACCAAAGAGTCTTATAAGTGACGATATCATTGCTTTCGACTTTGCCATAGAGAGGGAAGACAGAATATATGCGAAATGGTTTTTGATGTGAAACATATTCAATATCGGTACTGATGATTTTAGTAGAAGTAAAATATGATTCCGCGTCACGCTCATATTGCATATTTGATAGTCTTGTTCTCTGACGGTGGTCGTAGATTTGAGTATAGATATGTATCAAATATCGAGGAGTGAGAATCGAGTTTTTTTTTATCGAATACTAAGTAACGAGTACTTAGTATCGAGAATCGAGTAAAAGTACTGAATATCCGGTACTCAATATCAAGTAGTGATTAACGAGAAGGACTTTGTCTACCTCGGAATGATGATCACCAGCGACAACAACAACCGACGCGAGCAGACAATGTCCACGAGAGCGGCGCGGGAAGCCAGGTTTACCCAACTGGCGCCCCGAGACACGACGAGCAGCAGCGCAAACAGAGTACTCGAGATAAAGAAGTCAGTAAAAAAAAAAAGTACAGGCGGAGGCGACGAATAAGGAAAGCAGGAGCGTAGGACGACCGAAACTTAGTTGGGAAAGACATAAAGGCGCTTGAACTGAACAACGGCGCCAGCTCGCACAAGACAGAGGCGAGTGGGGGCAAAAGCAGCGGCCAAGACCGTCAAACGGTTGCGATAGAAATATCCGGCCAAATAAGAAGAAGAAGAAGAGTATCGAGTGGAGTTTCGAGCACTTAGTATCGAGTACTGGTTATCGAGTACTGAGTATCGAGATCTTAGTATCGAGCAATTAGTATAGAGTAACGAGAACTGAGTATCGTGTTCTGAGTTTCGAGAATTAAGTAACAAGTACTGTGTATCGAGTACTTAGTGTAGTGTACAGAGTATCGAATACTAAGTATCGAGTACTTAGTATCGAGTACCGAGTTTCGAATACTAAGAATAGTGTATTTAGAATGGAATATCGAGAACTGAATATCGAGAGCTGAGTATCGAGTACTTAGTGTAGTATACTGAGCACCGAAAACTTAGTATCGAAGAACTGGGTTTCTAGTACTGAGTATAGAGTACTAAGAATCGTGCACTGAGTATCGAATCGAGTACTTAGTATAGAATATCGAGAACTTATTATCACGTGCTGAGTATCGAGTACTTAGTGTCTTGCACTAAAATCCAAAAGAGCCATTAAATACCTTGGAGTACTGCTGGCTATGCTACCGAGAACATCTGGCTTACGTCGGAGAGAAGGCAGCAAAGTCAAGCAGCGCCTTAGCTAGGATCATGCTGAACACGCGCGGTCCTAAACAGGGACGAAGAAGACTTTTGGCGAGTGTAATTAAGGCCACGATCTTATATGCGGCGCCAATCTGGCACAGGTCCATGGTTTACTCTAGCAACATAAAAGGCGTCTGTGGGGCGTACCGTCTAAGTGCGCTCAGAGTTACTTCTGCGTATCGTACGGTGTCGGAAGATGCTGCTTTGGTCATTGCCGGGATGATGCCACTTAACGAGCTGGCCACAGAAGCAAACGAGAGGTACCGGGCTTCACGGTTGAGTGCCTCAAGTCAACCAAACAGTGGTACACAGCAGCAGGAAGCGAGGCAGCGGAGCATCGAGAAGTGGCAGCAGCGTTGGGACCAATCCACGAAGGGTCGCTGGACCCATAGCCTAATCCCGAGATTGTCACCATGGCTGTCTAGAAAACATGGTGAGGTGAACTTTCACCTAACTCAGCTACTTAGTGGACATGGCTGCTTTAGGAGTTACCTAAAAAGAGTCGGCCATGATGATAGCGAGGAGTGCACTTGCTGCGAAGAAAGTCCTGTGAAGGACGCCAAACACGTCTTATTCGAGTGTGTAAGGTTTCACACCGAGAGGGCGGAATTATCCAGGGCGATGGGCGGAGATATAGCCGAACATGCTTATGTCGGAGGGAAACTGGAAGGCAGCGTGTGACTTCGCAGCTAACATTATGGCAACTCTGCGGAGACTGGACTTGCAGCGTAGAATCAGGGAGTAGGCGGGTCATCAAATCTGCGAAGCAATGCCTTGCGGCCGTACCGCAGGTTTTAGATGTTCTGTCAAACTTTCCGTGATTTCATGTTGTCCTTAAGTGCTTATTTGAAAATAGTAGTTAAATAAAGGAACTAAAAAAAAAAAGTGTCTTGCACAGAGCATCGAGAACTGAGTGTCTAGTAAAACAAGTGTGCTACTAAAGCAGTGGCCGGCAAAATACACAATCACATTTTAGCATTGGTATTGGTGCGCATCATCAGTTTGTCTGTCTCTCTTTCTGACACTCAGTGTTGATTGAAGTTGAGAGAAGCACAAAACCTTATTTTTTTGCTCTGCGAGCTGAGCTGACACTGTCTGTGTGAGGCAGCGCTGCTTTTGAGAGTTATTCTATGCTCAGTAGATACCGATGTGCCGGTCCCTGTACTAAATCAAAGGGTCTTAGTACAGATTTGCACAATGAATCAAACTTTCTAAATTTTTTTAGAAAGCTTTAGATTCTCTCGTATTCTTTGTAGGTGTGAAATTCAAGGAATAATTTCAAAAACTTTCAAACGAATGGTATACAATCTCACCAATCATAAAGTTCGCTTCATCGTGTAAACTCCGACTAAAACTTTTTCAAAAACTATAAAAATTGCACTCCTTTAGAGCTCTGTATTCCACTGTCCCTCACTATTTATGGGCTAAGCAAAATACAAAAATGGAAAAATAAAAAACCTAAGCAAAAATAAACTCGTATGCATTTAATCATCGTAACTTAAGCTAGGGGATCATGTTGTGGCACAGTGAGAATGCTCGAGACCGCACCTTCTCGTTCCTCCAACACAGCCTCCGCGGGAGACGCCAACTCCAAGTTTAATTCGCCCAGGTCCAAGTCTCCGTTTCAGCTGCAACAACAAACCAAAAAAAAAAAAAAATCTTCGTGTCACCGCAGCTTGGTGGTAGGCGCGTTCTCTTTTTTGCACCGCCACCACCACAAAAAAAGAAACGCAGCAAAGCAGGAGCCGCAGCAGCAGCAGCACGGGGGAGCAGGGATTAAGACGACGAAGTGGCCAGGTTGGCGGTGCTATGAATGGAGCTCTCGGCGTGTTCTGGAGATTAATAAATTGATGGCATCCATTGCACATAACGTGTAACTAATGGCGGTCATCAATTCTGCTTTACATCTCAATCTGGCTTTGGCGCAAAAAGAAATAAAAACACAAAAAAAAAAAATGCCCAAGAAGGTAGAGGGAAAAAGCTCGGGTAATGACCAAAGGGCAGGCCAGCCTGCCTGGCAGGATAACAACCACTTGAGGGTGAAAGTGAAATTGGAATTCTAAAATTGTCCAACCACTTGGGCCTGATCCTCTGAACCACATGGCAGATGAATTGGTCCTTAGATTAGTTACGCTCTGAATTTGGGCAAGCCATTTCGCTTTCTTTGAGAGAAAATTTTCTATTGTCAATTTGCATGATTTGTCTGGACCGCCTTCGGTGCCTGTTGCGATCCTTCCACCTCTTTCTCTATGGAAACCTCTTCCATATACAAACATACACACACACACACATTTTGGCATTCATCGATTTCGTTTTGGGAAATTTGCAAAATTTGTGCAAAATGTCAGGTACTTTGGTTTTTGTCCTCTGCACATTGCAGATGGATTACGCTTAATGCGAGCAATTGGCCAAGGCAATAAAGTGAAAATTACTAGGACGTGTCAAGGACGAAAGGATGTGAAAAAGGGCGGGAAGTGTATAAGAGTTGACCAAGCAGTGGTCAGGTATGCAGGCACAACTGTTTGAATAAACAGTTGACAATGGGTGCATTCAGCAGAGACTACTTGATCAATGCAGCACAAAATTTGACTCATGATGTGATTTGATTCTTTATAAAAAAGCATCAGTATCGCTTAAAAGTAGATTACTATTTGTGTGATCATAAAAACTTATAGTTTATCAAAGAGAAAGCTGTACTGCTGAACACAGCCAGTGTGCAGGCAACAAGCAGTTCTGCCCAATGTACCACAAAATAATTTTGAATATAATTTAGATTCCTTTTTCCACTTTCCATTTAATTGCACTGGAAAAAAATTTAAAAAATTGTTGTTGTCTTCTTATTGTTTTAACTACAGTACACACTACTAATGTTCAACCAAACAAAAAAAAAACAACTAACTACTTTTCAACCCACTACGATAAGAAGAAGAAAAATTCCACTTAATACGTTTCGTGGAATTGTCGATCACTTTCCTTGACACTTACCAAACTGACTTCGCATCCAGGGATACAGTGGAGACGGCATCCCTGAGGACTGCGAATTCGGGTTTTGGGATGGCGGTGTATGTTGTCCGGGTAAATGTCCTTGATGCATTTGCGATGGTCCCTGTCCGCCGCCATGCATCATGGCTTGTGGTGGAGCACCCACCGGCGGTACACCCGTCTGCTGTTGACCATACATGCCCATATTATGATGGTTCTGATGAACCTATTGAGGGGCATACAAAATTGCATTAGTTTTATTTAAATGAATGTAATATTGAGTTTAGCTTAAAGTCACCCAAGGGGTTAGGGTAAAAGGTTTCCTTACCTCTGTCACATCGGGCACTCCAACATCTGTGTAACCCAACTGGAAAAGCAGCATGAGAGATAGAAGAATGAAAGCGTTTAGATGGTTACAAGCGAGGAATAAGATCAAGTAGTGGAGGGTGTAGGAAATTCAAAAACCAAAGCTGAGGTAACTTCTTAGAATAAAGTATTAGAATTATTTAAAAACTATACCCATAAATTCTGATATTAGGAACTTTTTGAGAATCCAGATAGAAAGTGGACGCGTTCAGCAGCACAGCTTGGTAACTGTGCAATGATTTATGGTAAAATAATTTGGACTACCTTCTTTAAGTCTCATATTTAAATTGTTTTTAACGGAGTGCCATCTTTTCGGAAAGTATTCAACGTATACATGTACTTTTTAATTGATCAGTGATCCAGGCACCCAATATCAGATTTACGGGTTTAATATAAATTAACTATAGATAGTGTTACACTTTATTATCAGGGGTATTCACTTTTGCAAGTCTTGGGCATCATTTAAGCTACCTAATGAATTTGAAGCTCTAATTTGAAGAACTAAATTAGAATTAAATAAATAAAATGGACAATACGTGTCTTTTATTTCGTACTAAGGTATTCCAAATGGTATATCTTTGACTATAAAAAATTTAAGCCTTAATGAAAAGTCGAAATCAGTATGCAGGTTCCCTACATATCGTGACTCTTCTTGAAAAATTGACTGGGTTTTTTTGGTGGGGATGCCGGAAATATTATCGACATATCGAAGTATCGATATTTTGGTTAAAAGGCTCAATTTTACGAGGTATTAGATGTACTTCGACTTTCACTTACTTCAGTATGTTTTTCTCTATACTCGGTACTCAATACTCAGGACCCGATTCTCAGAACTCGATACCAAGTATTCTACACGCGATATTCGGTACTCAATACTCCCTACTCGATACTAAGAACTCAATGTATACAAGTACTCGAAACTATATTACTCGATAAACTCGAATACTTGACTAGAAATAAAGATCCAAAAAATATCCATTTGGACTAGATATTTCTTTAATATCCTTTTATCATCACAGACTGAAAAATCATCCAAAGTATAATCATTTTTCATATCCTTTGGATGATTATTCAGTTCCAATGGATGATAAAAGAATATTAAAGACATATCCATACCAAATGGATACGGGAAATCATCCAATGGATATCTTTGGATATCCTTTTTTTCTCTCTGTGCGATATTAAGTTCTCGATACTGCGTACTTGATACTAAGTACTCCATAATAAGAAATCGATAGTATATACTCGATACTAAGTATTCTATACGCAATTCTCGGTACTCAATAGACAAAATTTAGTCATACGAGTATATTTGTTCAGAAGAACATGCCTAGGCAGCTTTTAAACGTAATTTGTATTCAATCAGCATAATTTTAAATTATTCCTCGACCTTGAGACGTCTAAAAAACCACTTTGACTAAAATCAAACCAGGTCGCTAAACCGCATATACATGCAAAAAACATCAGTACCCGCTGAATGTTTGTTATAAAAAACCTAAACGGTTTCTCTATTAAACAAACACCTTGGTATTTATAAAAACGTAAAAAAAAAAACCTTTTAAATGTATCCAAAGAAATGCCTTGGGCTGTTATCTCCGTCTGTGCGATGCTCAGAAGTCTAACAGTTTCCATTAAAAACAACAAATGCGCATATGACACTTGGACACAAGCCCCACCGACACCATTGCATGCATAACTGTCGTCTGAAGCAGTAGCTATTTATAGCAAAGTGTAAACGTAAAACTTATGATTCCCCGCTGTAATAGCTTATATAGGCAATTGCTAATGGCTGTTGGTATGGAAAGTGATTAAAATCTCACTGACGAGTCTGAAGGAATGCAGACGAAACAGTCTGTCTGAGGAACCTTAATCTGCTTGTGTCCATATGTTCATATCATTGTTCATATTTCTGATATTGATTGAATTATAATCATTCCTCGACCTTGAGACGGCTATACAACCACTTTAACTAAAATCAAACCAGGCCGCTAACCAACATATACATAATTCCTGAATGTTATCTATTATTCAAAGGCTTCCAAAAGTGACTGGTCTTCGAATTTTGGAAGATAGCCTCAACATTTTCTTATATTAATGTACATACGAGATTTACTTTCCCCTTTTCTAACTTGACATATGTTATAATTTCTTTGGATTGGATTTCCAAAAAGCATCTTCATTTATCAATTAAAGCGATTTTATTGAAAATTATTGTTTCAAGTCGTATTATTGAGAATGTAATGGAAGTTTTAGAAATTTAAATAAATGTGTGTTTTATTTTTAGACAAGAAGTCCAGTTCGTTTTTTGGTTCAGGAGGTTAAGTATTTGAAAGGTTCGGTTCATGGTCCAGTTTGAGAGACCCAAGCAACCCGAACTGAACTGGTTCCTTGGCGTTCGGTTTAGAATCAGCCTTGAATAAGTCACATGTCTTCTGATAAACTTAAAGAAGTGCATTTTATCCTTATTTTGGAGTGTTTTAGTGCTTTGATCTCTATATTTTGAACGCTGTCAGAATGAAGTTTTTAATACGAGTTAAATGACATCTTAATTACCTAAATAGATATCCGAATAAGGGATAACGACCCTCTGATTTTATAATAAAACAAAAGTCGAAGTTTCATTATATCAATAATCAACCAAAAAATTACCCACCAGACAATTTCACATATGAACCGTACCTTTCCTGAAGACGAATTACGTGGTTCTCCTTAGGGAACGACGTTTACGAACATCAGTCATTAAGATTTTCTCATCTGAAATTCGATTTCCTTAGAGATGCGGGTTTCAAAACGGAAAAGATTCAGTTATCGATCTGTTTTCGCTATTGAGAAAGTATCGAGAATGGACCCGAACACGCGCTCGAGAACCACGGCTTAAACGGAGCGATTTCTCGAATATTTTTCGCACGAAAAGTCGGAAGGTCCGTTCTCGATAGTTTTGAAAGAGAAAGTTTCTAGAAAAGTATCGAGAACTCTATATTGATTATAATATTGATATAGGTAGATACTTTTTTAAATATCTGGCTACCCAAGTTGATTGGAAGTCTTTAATGAGATTTCATTTTCTTATCCGAATTTCTAGTTAAAAGGTTTGTGCCTAAGATAAGAAAATGACTCTCAGGGTGACTACAGCTTTTTTTCTACCAGTGAAAAAAAAGTAGTTGATGATTCTTTGAAGATTTTGGTATACATTTTATCTTAGATTAAATATCAATTAAATGTTACATTGATCTAGATTTTCGTCCAATTAAACTGAAAATATAATATCAAATGGATCTTTGTGGATCAGTTTTTTTTCTGTGTACCTAATGAATATACATTTTCTTTTAGATTTGTCTTAAATATAATTTTGCTTTTCTACCAAATAAAGACTTTTTTAAAGAAATGCTTTTAGTCGATTGTAGTAATGTGTATATCAAACACTTGGACACCAATAATTTTTAAATTTTTTAGTACTATTCAAAGAAGTGTTTAAAAAACTTTGAATTAAACTCTTTCGTTAGGAAATCTAAGAACGGTAGAAAGTGCTTCCTGGTTAAAATAGTCATTAAAGTAGAGTTAAACGTGTAAAATTTGGTTGGAAAAAGATTCTGTGTCATCTGCTATTCGAAAATCTTAACTGATGTGGTTTGTGTCCTAGATATAAGAAAGGGTTGAGTCTTGGATAAGATGGAATTAAAGGTCACATTCACCAGAGACACTTGATACCTGATAAGCTTTGCCCTAATTTGATCAAGAAGAGTTCACAACCTCAAATGATACCTTTTGGAGCTTTCTAATATTTTTGTATTTTTCATAGTTCAGCCTCAGCCTTTGCCCAAACCTTGCCATTGAATACCCCTAATAGTAAATGCACCAAATTCACTTTACCAAAATTCCTGTCCACCAACTCACCTGCGCCTGCGGATGTCCCATATGATGTGGCAGTGACATTTGTGCATTCATATGATGTCCACCCACCATTTGATCGACCAACGGTGGTGACCCTTCCTCCGGCACCAGACCCAGTCCAGCAGTCACGGCCGCTTGGAGCTTGCAACTGGCATAGACCACAGGTTGTTGCTGCTGCTGTTGCGGATGTGTCACCTGTACCTGCTGCTGCGTCACCTGGGGATGTTGCTGTTGCTGCTGCTGTTGATGTTGCTGCGGTGCTTGCTGGGGTTGCTGTTGGCTCTGTGCTTGGTTCTGCTGCTGCTGCTGCTGCTGTGCCACCAGTTGTCCACCATTTGTTTGGGCCTGTGGCATTACGCCACCCACCTGACTGGAGGGACTGTCGGGGCGAGAGTAGCCCTGGTGTTGCTGCTGCTGCTGCTGATCCATGCCTTGGCCATTGTAGTAGGGCATGCGATCGTAGGGCGGGAAGCGCGGATAGGGCATGTTGCCCTGATGATTTGGATTCTGACTGTAATGATGCATTTGCTGGGCATCGAGATCGGTGACGCCATTGCCCGGATAGTGACCATGGTGCATGTCGGCGCCCATGTATGAGTTGGTGAAGTATGACGTCATGCTTTCACAGTTATTTGTACTCATCGTCATTGTGGTGATGCTGGCGTTAGTGATCGTGATCTTAGTTGCTTAGTTCTAGTGACTGTGACTCCCCAAAACCTTGTGCTTTTAGCTACTTTCCTATATACAAAGTAATCTGCAAGAGAGAGGGGGAAAAATTATGATCAATCGAATGGCAATCAATTGGCTTACTCACCCTTTTGAACACTTAAGTTTAATGTACAGTTGCCCCCTTAAAATCTTAGTTGTGTGCGTGTACGTGTGTGTGAGTGTGTTTGCTTGAGGTATAAAATGATTTCCGTTTTGCTGTTCCTCTGCTTTTTGCTGTGAAATTTTGGATTTTTTTTTTGGTGTTTCCTTAAGTAGCCTTATCCTCTAGTTGGTATTTTCAATTTTGATTTTGAAACTCTGCAAAAGAAGAAAAGAGAAATACACAAATTAGACTTGTTGTTTGTTCAAAGTTTTTACTTAAAGTGAAGCTCAATATGGTGTGTGTGTGTGGTTTAAGCAGCTGCCTCCGAATTGAAGGCCATGTGTGCCTTCCGTCTGATAAATTGTTTATAGCATGCTTGGACAATATTCTTAAAAAAATCTTAGGAGGGGGGCCAGAATCGCAGAATAGACTGAGGAGAGCTTTTGTTTGAGGGAATTTGCGATGATTAGGAGATTTTTGATGTAAAACATTTTTTAATTCGGTATGGGAAATTTTGACGGGAGCACAATTCGATTTAAGCGTCACGCTCCCACGAGTAGTATCGAGTCTTGTGCTTAAAGTACTGAGGATAGAGCTTTGAGTGCTGACTATAGAGTACTGAGTAAGGAATAACTGCAAGAATACTGAGTTTCGAGTACCGAGTATCAACGAGTTCCAAGCATCGAGTGTAGAATTAAGTACTAAGTATCAAGCACTGGCAATCGAGAACTAAGTTGGTTGGTTTTATTATAACTTGGAGCTTACAATGATTACACAAGGCAACCAAATTTTCCAGTATCTTGAAGGGTTGGTAGTTATTCTAGATGATTTTCGTGTGCTAAGCAAGACTGCGTTTTCAGAAATTGTCCATCACGTCGAGATTTTTAATAATTTGAGCTTAAAGTTGCTAAAATTGCCTATTTTGACCCTTTTTTGGAAGCGTTTTTCGGGGAGTCTGTTCTATTGTTTGGACACTCTTTGATACTATCGGAAAGTACCACTCCTTAGCTTTAAAATGAACTTTCCCAAACAATTCTGCGATTTTTTTCAATGGAAATATACCTCTTTTAGCACTTGGGTAAGAGTCCAAAAATATCCTATTTATTGCTGGTGCCCCAAAGTATGCAATGGGTGGTACAGACTCTAATATGTTTTCGTTTCCTAAAAACAGTAAAATTGGCTAGTCATTTGTAATAAACCAGCAACAAAATTCTATTGTCGATTTAGGCTGATAGGATACTAGGCTGATGTTTATTTTCATCGTTGAAATAGTTCAGATCTCCCAGGCTTAAATTTAGGCAGATTTCTATATGATTCCCTCGTTGTGACGTACATTTTTTCAATCATTTCTGTATGCGACTTTCACCATGAGTTGTGGTCCGCTATGTTACAATGCACAGTACGTTCAAGTGGCTCTTGCGACACCAAGCCGAAGCCTGTTACGCGCGAACCCCAGGCAAAATAGCAGCCCACCTCCCGCCCAACCGACCGAGAAACGCAGCCGCCAACGTGCGACACGAAAACCGGATCGAAAAGTACAAAATAATGTTAAGTACGGGACAAATGAGTTAAAATAGAGGTTTTTAAAGCAGGCAGAGAAAGTTCCGAATTGATTCAGCGGTAGAGTTTGTTGTAATCAGCACAGAGGACACGAAACGGATCATGCAAGGCATAGTTAGTAGTACAATGTTTCAGAGATAAGGGGACAAAGTTACGGGACAGTCTACAAGGAACATTAAGATTAATTTGGCTAACCAACTCCGATGAGTCGATTTCGCCAGTAATTACTCTATTGTAACCGTAACTTTATAAGAAGGAAGATTAATTAAAAGTAGTCTACTAGAGTAAGATGAGGATTCCAGTTTAAGCCACGAAGGGCAAGCAATAAGAATTGCTTTTGCACTGAATCTATTCTATCTTGATGGGTCAAATATTGCGGAGACCACACACATGAACCAAGTGTAGGACGGACAAGAGAAGTGTAAAGAATCTTGGTAGTGTAGGGATAGTCAAATTCTTTCGACCACCGCTTAATAAACCCAAGAACACTTCTGGCCTTATTAACAGTAGCAGTTACATGAGACTTAAATTTAAGTTGATGGTCAAGAATAACCCCAAGATCATTTACTTCATTTAGGCGCTGCAATGCCACATTATCAAGCATGTAAGTGACTAATTTTGGTAAGCTTCTGTAAAATGTCATAACCTTAAACTTCAAACTGTTAAGGTTTAGAAGATTATCTTGAAATGCATCCAAATCTGCTTGCAAATTATACCAGGAAACCAAATCATTGTATGTTAAACAAATTTTCACATCATCGGCGTACATAAGCACCCGAGAGTGAGCCAAAACTGAAGGAAGATCATTGATAAAGATAGTAAAAAGCAATGGGCCCAAGTGACTTCCTTGGGGAACTCCAGAAGTAACTTGGATGCACTTAGAATATGAATTACGAAGTATAACTTTTTGGGTTCTACTACTTAGGTAATCAGAAATCCAACTGAGGAGGTTAGTTTGAAAGCCGATTAAACTCAGTTTGTGTAGCAGCAAGGAGTGATTAACAGAATCAAAAGCCTTACTAAAATCAGTATAAATGACGTCAGCCTGCATTTTACCTATAAACCCTTTGATCATAGAAGATGTGAATTCTAATAGGTTAGTGGTAGTAGATCTACGCTTCACAAATCCATGTTGGAAGGGTGAGATAATGGAACTGCCGCTCCTTTACCACTCTTAGAAAAATTGGAGCACATTCTTCATTAGATGCTTCGTTACAATTTTTGGGAGCCAACTAACTGGCATGCCCATAACTCTTTGTATGTAATTAAAGTGTAAGTGCAATGTGTCCAAATATAATGGGCCAATCCCTGTTTCGATATGCAGAGCACAGCTTGGCATACTCCTTGGTAGTCTAGTTTTTCCACATCTTCAAAAGACGTACTTATAGTGCGTAACTTTCTCCACTACTTCCCGGTTCAAATGCCAGTTTTCGCTTGTAGCCGTTCGCCCTCTGCCGTCACGAATCGTCATTACTTTTGTTTTAGAAACGTTGATCTTCAGGCTACACTTTTGGCAGTAGCTGTTTGGAGTCCTTTTGGGTGATTCTGCCATATTGACCATATCGAGTACTGAGAGTAATACTCTGAGTATCAAGTACTGAAGGTCTTGGTTAGTAATTCGTATCGTATCGTATCGAGTAAAGTTCTGAGATTCGAGTATAGAGTCCTGATTATCAAGTGCTGATTATCGAGTACTGGGTATCGAATACTGGTGAGTAACGAGTACTGTATTGTGAGCTAAGTATCTTGTGCTGAGTGTCGAGTTCTGAGTATCGGGTTCTGACTGTAAAGTACTGAGTTTCGAGTACCGAGTGTATTTTGCGTAACGATTTCCGAGTATCGAGTTCATTTTCAAGTAATAAGCAATCGAGTACTAAGTATCGAGTACTGAGAGTAAAACTCTGAGTATAGAGTACTGAAGGTCTTGGCTAGTACTGCGTATCGCGGACTGACTATAAAGTTCTGAGTTCCGAGTACTGAGTATCGAATACTGAGTAGCGAGTACTAAGTATTTTGTGCTGAGTATCGAGTAGTGAGTATCGGATACAGACTATAAAGTTCTATATTTTGGGTACCGAGAACTGATTAGATTATCGATATGATTATCGAGTTCTGCGTAACGAGTAACGAGTTCAGAGTATCGAGTACTGTATTAAGTACTAAGTTGCCGGTACTGTTTATCGAGTACCAAGTATCGAGTGCTGATTAACGAGTACTGAGAGTAGAATTCTGAATATCGAGTACTGAGGGTCTTGTACTAAGACTTGTACTGACTATCGAGTACTGACTATAAAGTTCAGAAGTTCGACTATCGAGTGCTATTTATCGAGTATCGAGTACTGAGTATCGAGTACTGCGTATCGAGAACTGAATTGAGTACTAAGTATAGAGTACTGCATATCGATTACTGATTATCGAGTATTGAGTATCGAATACTGAGTAACGAGTGATGTATTGTGAGCTTAGTATCTTGTGCTGAGTATCGAGTACTAAGTATCGGGTACTGATTGTATGGTACTGAGTTTCGGTACCGGTATCAACGAGTTTCAGCATCGAGTGCGTATTAAGTACTAAGTATCAAGTACTGGCAATCGAGCGTAACTACTCTAAGTATCAGTACTGAAGGTCTAGCCTAGTACTACGTATCATCTTTTGAGTAAGTACTGGTAAGGTATCGGTCCGCTGTAACGTTCTACATTTTGGGTACCGAGAATTGATTAGATTATCGAGATCAGTGTAACGAGTACCAGAGTATCGAGTACTGTATTAAGTACTAAGTTGCCAGTACTGTTTATCGAGTACCAAGTATCGAGTGCTGATTAACGAGTACTGAGAGTAGAATTCTGAGTATCGAGTTCTGAAGGTCTTGTTGTAAGGCTAGTACTGAGTATCGAGTACTGACAATAAAGTTCAGAAGTTTGACTATCGAGTGCTGTTTATTGAGTACTAATTATGGAATACTAAATATCGAGTACTGATTATCGAGTATTGAGTATCGAATACTGAGTATCGAGTACTGTAATGAGTAATCAGTATCTTGTGCTGAGTTCTGAGTGCTGAGTTAAGAGTGCTGAGTTTGGATTGGTGAGTATCGAGTACCTACTTGGTACAAAACAAAACACTCATTCATTTTAAGCCTACAAGCTTAGCATAATAGGGTTGCCAGGCAGTTTTAGGATTGCTTTTAAAACTTAAAAAGCAGTTTCTAAGCAAATTCCTAGTCCCCTTTTAAATTTATGATTCGTTTCAGAGTTGCCAGCTAATTTGAAATATTTTAAAACATTTTGACCGGACAATCACAACGAAACAACTTCAACTTAAACTAAGACCCTTGACAACTTTAGTTAGTTGTCATTTCCTTAGGTGTGCTCCCTCTCCCCCTCCTCATCAACATTCCCTTCCACCGTAAAACCCGACAACATTCATTGAATTTATGAATATGAAATCAATTGTGTTATCCCCCTTTTGACCTGACATCCTTCCGGTCAAAGTGATTTAATTTCCTGGCTCATTATCACAAGTCTCTGACCTCATAAATCAAAACCAGCCCGAACAATGCAGACAGACAGAGACGGACACACACACACACACACGTTACATATGCCAAGTCATGCATATGCATGTCTCACTCTCTCCATCCACATGGTGACAACCCTGCAAAAAAAAAGAACCTAACTAACGGTAACTTGTAGTCGGAAATGAAACTTTTGCATTGGACAAAAAAAAAATGAAAAACTTTAAAATATTTGTGTACTTCCTCTCATTCCCCCTTTTCGTATGGTGTATTGTGTGGTTCCCCGCCCAACACCCCCTTCCAACTACTCTCCATTATTTCCCTTTTGTTAACGAAATAATTTTCTTTGCTGCCAAAGCCAAAGCTTCCCTTTCAATTACACATTTTCGCCACTGAGGCAGACGCGAAAGGACAATGGCTGGCGGAAGCGTGTGTGTGGGCCTCGATCTCCGGTCTGAAATGGGTAGGTGGGTTGGGTGGGTTTGGCTTTTGCAGCCTTGGCCCTGAAGCCTTTTTTAGGGTAGGCAAAGAAATTCACTCAAGCACAAGCGAGATGATAATAATGTCTGATGTGTGCTATGTATGTGCTCGGCTCTATTGTTGTAGTTGTTGTTGTTGTTTGCCACTTATTGTTGTTTTTGTTTGCTTAATATATGATTTATGTTTGTCTGATGTGATTTATTCAAGCGAACAAAATGCTTAACTTTCAGACAAAACAAAAATTATTGGTCTTTAATTATTGAATTAAATGATGCATTTGTAAGAAAACTTAAATTTGGATTTGGAATTCTCCAACTTTATCTTTGAAGTGGTTCAACTACGCATGTGCAATTATTATGCTTCCTTTTTAAAATTTGACATTAAGACAATTTCAACTTATCTAAATTATCAAAATATAAGCAGAAAACTTATTATTTTCGAAGAACACAGCAAGCTTAATGCTCCACAGGTTGATCTGTGATATACAGCCATGCTCCCATTTTTGCATTCCTAAAAGTTTTGCGATTTGGTTAGCAAATTTGTACTAAAAACCGGCTTGAAATCGCAAAACTTTTGCGAATGCGAAAATAGAAGCATGGCTGATAATATAAGAAAAATTTGTTACATTTATTACTTGGCATACTTTTAGGATTTTAAAATATTTTATATTTCTGCCGAAAAGTAGGCCATTTAAATTTGTAATCAAACTGTTTTGCTGGCTGCGCCCAAAAGTATGACAAAAGTATTTGGTATCGCATATCAATAGAATTTTAGCTTTAGTATTCCATATTTAAGACAATTCAAAAATGGCTTCTACAGTATGTGTGCCAAAAATGTAAACTCTTTTCGAAACCAAGGCAAAAGTTCCTGACCGCCGCTTAAGCTAAGTTCACACAGGCTAATAATAGGCCTAAAGGAGAACTTTTCGGCCATATTTGAGCTAATTATTTGTGAATTTCTATTCTTTAGCTTTAACATCTGCCATCTTGACAATTTAACCATATTTCATCAGAATTTGTGCAAGTTATTTGCCTTAGCTTTACGCTCATAGTTGCCAACATTTTGATTGAATCCAAGCATTGCATACTTTTAGGCTGACGTTGATTGTGGCTCCATCCATTGGCCTTTAAGTGAACTGACGGCAATTACAGAGGGCGCTTTTAGCTGACTGACAGGTGGCGCCATCTGTTAGTTAATTAGTGAACTGTCGTTGGAACACTCACACAGTGGTCCAGTGTTGCTTCATAAAGGAATGAATTTTTGCATGACTTTCAATCAGGGATTAATAACGGTACCGGAACGGTTAACCGAAATAAACCGTTTCAAATCACGTACCGGAACCGAAACAAAATTTTTTTTGAGAACCGAATACCGTTTACCGTTATTATTAGAACCGATAGAACCGGAACAGAGCCGAAACGTTGGTACCGGTGCGGACGCAGAGACAACATTCTTTTACATCGGAAGGTGTGGGACTTAGTTCGCGATATAGTACGCTTATTAGAACCAGCTGAGGAGACCACACTAAACTTTATGTCGAAAATCTAGTTTTGGGTGATTTTTATTAAATTTGGATTCACTGAAAATTGGAAATATCTAAATATGTCTAGCGAATTCGCTCGTTTTTGAAATAGAAAAGCTTGAGAAACCCTATTAGGCATATTTTTGGAACCAACGTACATATGACGTAATGCTAAGTTCTGAGCAAAAAAATCTTGTATTACACTTTTAACAAATATTTATGCTCAAATTTAGTCGGTTACTGAACAATCACTACTTAATAATGAATGCAGGTTTAATAATAGCTTATCTGAGAAAGCGCCGACGAAAATGATGCATATGTGATGTTGCAAGAAAATAAATTTGGTGATATAAACACATCAGTTTTTTCAACAAATAAGCTGCTGGAGTTTATAAACATTTTTCTTCCACAAAAACGTATTCAAAACAATGAAAACATTTTAAAGTTCTCGAAGCTATTGAGTGAGATTTCAATAGTTATTCTTTCTGTTCCAGCTATGCAGGTTAGCTTGGAACGCATATTCTCTGCTTAGAAGTCGTATGAACCCAACCACCTTGAATGCAATTATGTTACTGCAATAACCTTTAAAAGTCAAAATGTAATTCGAAAAAACAGTACTTCATATAATGTTTAATCATAATTTCTTAAATGTTTACTTTGTAAAAGAATACGAAATGTAAAAAAGCGATTATAATTTTATATTAAATGTCAAACGACTGAAACTTTTATGTTGAATATTGATTCTTTATATAAAAAAAAAAAAAAAATGATTTGGACTTTTTCTCAGAATTTTCTTTTTAGAATATTTCAAAAATTTTTACTTGTACCGGTACGTACCGGTATACCGAAATAAAAAAACTGGGTACCGTATCGAAACCGAAAACCGAAATAAATGAAAAACCAAAATATAACCTTTTACCGAATCATACATTTCGGGTCGTACCGGTACCTGTACCGAAATCGAACATCATTTCGGTATTAATCCCTGCTTCAATTCAATCCAAGCACACGTAACTATGAAATCAGTCAAGGACTAATATAACACTGATATAAAAGGATAGTCTACGACACGAGTTGCCATAACCAAGGAATACTCTAGGCGGAAACATTTTGAAATATCTATCACCTGCATATACTCTGAAAATTTAATAAAAGTGAAGACAAAAAAATAGCGGGTTTTCAATACAATAAAGTTATAAAAAAATACCAAATTTGATGTTTTAAATTAGACGTTTTCAAACGTCCACTTCGCCTAACTAATAAGAATTTTCGAAAAAGTTCTATACGTCATTTTAATATACACGATTTGCTCAACAAACAAAAGTTGACAGAGCAGCGGCAGCGAAGAGAAGTTTTTGTAATTTGCTCTTTTTGTAACCGTCTTTTGTAAGTTTCGCAAAATTTTTTAGGTTGTGGGTCTTTCGATCGCATCAATGAAGTGACACATAAAAAATTGAAATGGTTTTTAATTAGTGAACAAAAAGACAAGTATTTTCAAAATATTAATAAGTCGAACATAAAAAATAGTTTAGGAAGTTTTTGTTATGTCATAAAATGAGTACTCGCTTGGGTACAATGGCTTTTAAGGTTAATTTTTTTTACAGATCTTAATTTACATAA
>JAEIFV010001163.1:0-84498 GCA_018904265.1 Lordiphosa collinella
GATTATAACCCCGTTTTTTTTCATTTCGGACGCTCTGGAACCCGGAATCGTGGCCGCCGTGACGACACCTTTTTTCACCACCAACTTTGAAGTCTCATTACTTTTTGAACAGCCCTCGTATCGAGGCAAAACAAATTTTGATTCACTTTGAACCTTTTACCAATACAATAAATAAAAATTTTTTCAATTATTCTTTTGACGTTTTCAAATAAATTTTTTTAAAAAGAGGTCCAAAAAACGGGTTTTGAATGAGGAAGACCCACATAAGGTAACTCCAGAAGAGGCAACCAAACCATTGAATATCTTTCACGTAAGTTTTATTAAAAATAAATTTATGATTGCATATTGGATTATTGCATGTCCCTAAGAGATGTGTACTTGTCAGCCAAAAAAATAAACGAGATGGAATATAGGAATATCCGCCCTTGGGTGGGAAAATTTCCGAAAATGTTGTACTAGAAAGACTATTTTTCAATTTGGTTGACTTGAAACCATGGACTAATACCGAATCGATTTTTTGGTTCCGAGTACGAAGGCATTGTTCTAGATTTTCGGAATGAAGTTTAGCTATGGTCACCTCGGCTAGTTCTAATAAGCGCGCTATTCCGCGAGTTGAGTCCCTCACTTTCCAATGCGAGGAATGTCGTTATCTGCGTCCGCAAAATTGAAGAACTGTTGAAGATGTCTTATGCCAGACGTTTTCGCTTTGTAAGAAAAGTGTCAAGAAAATTTGACATCGTGTAAAGGCTTTCTTCATCGCGTTACAAACATCTGACCAAAAATACGACGGGCTCTGCAAAGGTAAACCAAACCGAAACATTACCGCTGCCAACGTTTCGGTTTCATTCCAGTTTATCAGTTCCAATAATAACGGTAAATGGTATTCGGTTCTCAAAAAAATGAATGATTGGTTCCGGTTGCGGTTCCGCTTCTCATTCAGTCTCTGTGTGTAGTTATCCGATATAGGATCCGTGACCAAGCGGGGAAATTCATTATCCGATTAACGCGTTTCGACCAAAGTATGAAAATTAGTTGACTTTGAAGTTCGATTCTGAAAACCCAACCTCGTGTGGGGCAAATTCCCGGAAAACTGATCGACTTGATGCTCATTTCGTGAGCTTAGTGCCAAATAATTTGGGATTTGGAAACCAAATCTGCCTTGAGGTAAAAAAGAAAATACAAGTTTTCAAGCTCCTTGTGCTTTGTTGTTGTAGTTTTTTACCGTCATTTCGTTCAGTGTATTGCCTAGTATGCGTGTTGAACATTTCAGCATGACAGTGGAAATCCGGCGATAAATGTTACCAGCAAATGTGCGTATGCCTACCAAAATGGTCAGCCCACAGCTTGAGGGGTGAGGTGAGGTGACGAGGGAGGGGAGGGGGGACATGGTGAGCGGTGAGCGGAGGAGCGTAAATGCTAACTGGGACAATTTAGGTGCTCCATGGAACTATTCATTTTGCTGACGGAGAGGGAGACACACACACGCTTTGTGTTAATTTGTGGACAAATTTGTGCGCCGCAACGGAAGCGAAACAGTAGGTCCGGGTTGTCCCATTGTCTTGCTGCTGTTGCTCTAATCCCAGGGATCAGCAATCGATAATGAAGTTGCCGAAAAACACACGCACCAGTGTCATAAGTTAGGGCCGGGGAGGAGGGGGCAGGAGGGTGGGGAAGGACGATTTGTTTGTGGCAAAATCCAGTTATCGACGAGCTTCAATGAGGATGAGGTGAGATGATGATGATGAGGCTGAGGGGGGAAACAAGGGTCTGGCCACTGTTTCCATTTATGTTAAGCAGCAACAAGGAACCGGAACTGGCAACTGTGTGGCGGCATAGGCGTTGCCTGTGGCACTAATGCAACTTTAAGGCCACTTCATTCGTCCGTCCCCCTGCCAACTCAGCGCGTCACAATTAAAAACCGTAAATGTCCCCACATGACAAAGTGTGAACTTAATTTCATTTTTGTAATTTACAAATGCAACAACTGTCCGACAGCGGCTAGGGAAGGAAAGACGAGGTACTAAATATAAATGAAAATGCTTTTCCCCCAAAGCCACAAATAAAAATAAAGAAAAACCCAGCCACACACACACATACGCAAGAACAAGAACAGCAGCAGCCAAGAAAAATCGGTCCATGCCAGGACCATTTCAACAATAACGAGCAAAACCAAGCTCACAAATGAAAGTAATTTTCTAAATACTTGTGTGTGCGCGTGCAGTTGCTTGTGTGAGTCATTTTTCAAAGCTTATTTCCAGGCAGAGAGGCAAAAAGAAGCCTCACCAAAAAACATCACAACAACATTTAGACAATAAAACCACCCAACTGAGGCAAATGGCCTAGGCAAAGCAAACTTCAATGTAATGAAGCCGAAAACAAGGCAACAAAAACCCTGAAGGAAATGCAAAAACCAAAACCAAACCGAATACTAAAATAAACAAAAAAAAACACACACACACAACACAACAGAATTCTACAATATTAGAACATGAAATAAGCTTAAAGTTTTAGTTAAACTTGGCCGTGAAACAATAAATGCTAGGCATTTTAGAAAGACAATTTGGGAGTTTTTTATGCTAAATTTCAATTGATATTTACGATAAATGTAACCAATTTGAATGAAACTTGCTAGAATGAGTTAAAGCCTTTAAGAATGACAATTGAGATGTGTAAGACATAATTTTTTACCAAATTCGTATAACAATCGAGTGATAGAGCTGTACAGTCCCAGTCCGGACTGGCAAAGAGAATACTTCTTTTTATGAGGAAATGTCACTATATTATTATTATCATCTCCCTAATAGTTACTATGTGTCGGATAAATTCATAATTTACTCTGTTATTTGCTGGTTTATCTGACAGATAGCTCTAAAAAGAAGTAAAATCAGCCCTTAGTATGATAGAAGTTAAAATCTATTTGAAATTGTCACTACAATTTTTTTTTGTTTCAGGCAAAAAGTCACGTTAACATGAAACCGTGCCTTCTCTGGGTTATCTTTTTGTCATACGTAACCAGAATGAACGCAAAAGAAAAAACCACACGATTTTCTTACACATTCATTTTTTATGTGTTTGGTAGGCAAAAATTAGTCTCAACATGATATTCTCGGCCGAACGGGCGCTCCGGGGCCGGCCACTCCACAGTGGTTGCGTCCATAGGCCAAAAAATAAAAAAATCGATCAGAAAATATTTGGACTAAATGTAAACAAATTGTCTCTTAAATGTCCTATAATATAATGGCAAACCGGTTTTTTCTGGAAATCCAACAGGACTTTCTAAAAATAGCATTGAAAAGCATGAACACGTGCTCATTTTTAAGCGCGGCTCCCGCGCCATGCAAATATTTCACAACAAAAGCGAAATTCAAAGTGATCAGTCGATTAAATAAGTTCCCGTTTATGTAATTTTAAATGGATTTTGAAGTTAAAGGTATTTATTTTAATTTCAATATTAATAAAAGCCATCTTGTGTTCTAGTTATTTTTGATAAGAAATGCTTTAGTTAATTCTTTTTTTGTACATCATGTGTGCGTCTTTATTATGTTCACCAAAAGTTTTAGAAGTGTTCCCCAAGATCCCCCAATTCATTTCTTTTTCAGTGTATTTGTGTGTGTCTTAGATAATACAAAATTAAAATTAACTGCAGAAATTTGCAGATGCAATGCATAATCAACAATATACTAACGCCGTCTTTTTTTCTTCAAGGTCAAATTTGCCTTGCGAAACACTTTGCCTGTCTTTGTGTTCGTCTTTCTTGTTTTTGTGTTCTTATTAAGTTGAAATTGCTTAATTTCGATTGCGCTTTCTTTTGTCGATTTCATTTTGGTAGTCAGCTCTTATCGGTGTGTATTTACACGCTTATATATTTTCGTTTTTTTGAATATTTTTAGAATGTCTCATACAGACTAGACCATGAGTTTGGCTAATTAAGCTACCCCCAGAAGGAAAAAATGCCCTTATGTAAGAAAATCAAATATGCAGAAGGCACTCGCGACTAGCACATTTTTAGAGTATGTGCTCCATATATCGTATATATTAGACCAAAAATTTAATATACGCTCTGGAAATAGCTAAAAGAGAAATTTTTTTCGAAAAAAATATTCAGTCAGAGTTTCGAACAAAAATGTGGTTTAATAGTCGATAAACCTAGACGGGCGGAAGTGGAACATCTAACGATGGAAATACTTGCAAGAAAATTTTTTTGGCAATCCTGATATGATCTGCACAATACATATAACATGCCTTGAGAACAGCTTGATTATCAGATGCTCAACAATTTAGCAAGCCTTGTCTTCAGGCTACAATATCAATCCAGAAAATTCGGAGACTATGCTTTAGAAACTGCAAAGCTTCTGATTAGTAATTATCTTGGTACTGCCTTCCTCTTTCAGTTCATAAAGTAGTGCTCCCCAGGTCCTGATATCATAAGAAATTGCTTAGTGTCAAGTGGAGAGCTATCGAAGAAGCTGCAGAAGCTAAAAACAAAGAGATAAAACTGCTCAGGCTGGAAGCATAACGCAAAATGTCAGAGTCCTGACAATTACTGATTTATTGAACAGATTGCTTTTAACCTCAGATCCCTTCATCACAGGTCAAAGAAAACTTCTATGTAAGCCAAAGTCAAACTTTTAAAATCAGCAATTGATTTACTGGAATGTATATAAAATTCTGTATTCTTTCTCACATATGTATATGTGGAATTTTATATATTTGTTGAATTTTATATTATAATTAAAGCGTGTACATACATGAACTATGAACAAATCTTTAATAATTTTGTGTTGGTTGTTTAATTATTGTTGTAGTACATTTTGTCGTTTGTCGTTTAAAAACAAAATAATTTTTCAACAAAAACTCGATTTTAGACTGAGTGTTCCTATGGCGCCCTAGTTAAATAAGAGTAGTTTTTAATGAAGAATTATAAGGTTGCGTTACAGTATAATGGAAAACAAAACCGATTTCCATACAAACAATTGATTTTCAGACCGATCGTTCATATGACAGCTATATGATATGGTGGTCCGATTAGGCTGATTTTTTTCACATCATCTTACCATAAATTTATAAAAATTTGCTGTTAAGTTTCAACCCTCTCCCCCTCCTGAGTATTTTTGGCCGCCCTACTCCCCAACTTAGGAACAACTGCTGCCCTCAACGTCTCGTGTGGTCCCATACTCTTCAAGGTTGGTGGCCAAACGGCGCAGTGTTTGGTGCAGCCGGGAATCTACGGGGTTCGCGCTGCGCCAGCACCACAGACGAATTGTTACGCAAAAAATAGACACGATTATTCCGCGTTCTTGGGGAGTATATCGGACCATGGCTTATTCACTTGTATTCTACATCTGTCTAGTCCACAAATGACAAAACAGATCTGACTTTGCGGCTATTTGTAAAAATAAGAGCATCTTCCAATAGGGTGACTTCTTTTGGCCCACCTTGTAGTATAGTTGTCATAGAAAAGAATAGTCTGAAAATTAGTCTTGTTTTTCAATGGAAATGTCGTAAATCTTGGAATCCCAAGGATTTCCCAGGCAGTCAAGTTTTAGTATCTCCACAAGGCCTACTAAGTTCGAGTATTTTGTGGCTGTTTTTGATTCGACTTTGTCGCAAATATTCTATCTAGTTGCTCTGAAAAGCTGTCATTGAAATTCCATTTGTCAATTGTTTAGAACCCTTTGGCTATCCCCCCAAATTTTTCATTCCCAAACTGAAATTCGTCGTGAACAGTACAAAATTTGAGTAAAATAAAAAATTATAAGAAAATTTTACTAAGAAAAACCACAAAATTTTGGTATAAATTTCTTTTATTCCAACTAATGGGTGACGATAGCGAAAAGAACAGAAACCCCCGCACTACCTGGCTGTAAGTATCGAGAAAGTGGAGAAGAGGTGCACCGCCACATGGCCACATCAACCTTCTTGTGTGTTTCAGAAAGGAAGAAGAGGAGGGATGTCTGTGATGTGACTCGTGGCGATAGCGCGAAAAGAAGAGAAGCCCCAACTACCAGGCGGTAAGTATTGAAAAAGTGGAGAAGTGCACCACCACATGGCCACATCAACCTTATGTGTTTCAGAATGGCAAGCGTAGGGAAGAAGAGGAGGAATGTCTGTGATGTGGCTCGTGGCGATACCTGGCTACCTGGCTGTCAGTATAAGAAAGTGGAGAAGGGGTGCACCACTACATGGCCTCATGTTTCAGAATGGCACGCGAAGGGAAGAAGAGGATGTATGTCTATGGTCACCGTAATCTGGTCAAAAATCAATTCGGAGGAATGGGAATCAATATACTTAGGAGCGACGCTCTACATAAGTCCTATGGCAACAGCATATAGAGGTGTTCCTTACATTTTATATTTTACTGTTTTTACTGGCTGGCACTATGTTCTACTGTTTTTACTGGCACAATGTTCTACACAGAATGTTTTTTATACATCAGCAGTTTCACAAACTAAATTTCAGAGTCAACATTTACTAGAAAGTTCTTTAACAATAAATGTTCTGGATGTGACTTTTGTTTTAGTCGACTGATTGTGAGCAAACGTCTAGCCCTGCAGGAAAAGTCTTGGTCAGGCCCAAGTATTAAAGTGTACACTGAACTGAACATCAGACCTCGCAAAATGCGGTCGAACATATCAACCTTCAATTGAATCGACCTGCCTTGAGGGTAGTTAACGTCCAACTGAACAGCTAAGCAAATTAGTAACTGTTTTTTTTTAAATGGGATCGCCTCGAAATTTCGTAATGAACAGTGAATTATGCTTTTCCATGATTTCATCAAGTTTGGTCGAAAACTGAAATCTATATAGTCTAGATCCCTTTCAAAAGTAAGGTCCAAAAAGTAGTCTTAGTGGGGAAAACTTTTTGTTTTCAATGGAAGCTGCAGGTATACAAAACTTCGGCCGAGCCGAAGTTAACTTTGCCTATTTTATTTTAAACTGATGCCCAAGCAGCGAGATGTAGTCTACGGTATCAGCTTTTGGAACTTTCCCATTGCCGACGAAGATAGCCGGATCCAGCACGGGTGACGCATGGGGCTACCATCTGCTCGGTTAGAATTCAACGATTGGTTGTATGCTACAACGCACTTGCAATCGCTGTTGACGGCAGCTAAGAATAAGACTAATTTTTGACTTATTTTACATTCTCTTCTCTGGCTTGCTTCGTTTGACTTTGCATTCTTTCCTTTAATAGGTGCCAAAAGTAGCAGACAGCATAGATACAATCTGTTGACCTTTTTTTGCAAGCTTGTTTTAATAAAGATGTAATGCCTCTAGCAACTTACCATGGCTTTTGTTAATGAAGCTTTACCGAAAACCTTTTGAAGTTTATTCTAAAACATCTAGGTAAAGGCATATTTACTTTGCCAAACTTGTTTACTTATCGTTTTACTTCTTCAGTTATAAGTTACTGTTTGGTTGAACAGTTGCTAATTTGCTTAGCTGTTCAGTTGGACGTTAACTACCCTCAAGGCAGGTCGATTCAATTGAAGGTTGATATGTTCGACCGCATTTTGCGAGCTCTGATGTTCAGTTCAGTGTACACTTTAATACTTGGGCCTGACCAAGACTTTGTCCTGCAGGGCTAGGCGTTTGCTCACAATCAGTCGACTAAAACAAAAGTCACATCCAGAACATTTATTGTGTAAAGAACTTTCTAGTAAATGTTGACTCTGAAATTTAGTTTGTGAAACTGCTGATGTATAAAAAACATTCTGTGTAGAACATTGTGCCAGCCAGTAAAAACAGTAAAATATAAAATGTAAGGAACACCTCTATATGCTGTTGCCATAGGACTTATGTAGACGTCGCTCCTAAGTATATTGATTCCCATTCCTCCGAATTGTTTTTTGACCAGATTACGGTGACCATAGACATACATCCTCTTCTTCCCTTCGCGTGCCATTCTGAAACATGAGGCCATGTAGTGGTGCACCCCTTCTCCACTTTCTATAGTTGACAGCCTTGTCGCCAGCTATCGCCACGAGCCACATCACAGACATCCCTCCTCTTCTTCCCTACGCGTGCCATTCTGAAACACATAAGAAGGTTGATGTGGCCATGTGGTGGTGCACCTCTTCTCCACTTTCTCAATACTTACCGCCTGGTAGTTGGGGCTTCTCTTCTTTTCGCGCTATCGCACGAGTCACTCACAACCATCCCCTCCCTCTTCTTCCTTTCTGAAACACACAAGGTTATGTGGCCTGTGTGGTGCACCTCTTCTCCACTTTCTCGATACTTAAGCCAAATAGTGCGGGCTTTTTTTTTTTTTCGCTTTGTCACCCATTAGTTGGAATAAAAGAAATTTATACCAAAATTTTGTGGTTTTTCTTAGTAAAAATTTTCTTATAATTTTTTATTTTACTCAAATTTTGTACTGTTCACGACGAATTTCAGTTTGGGAATGAAAAATTTGGGGGATAGCCAAGGGTTCTAAACAATTGACAAATGGAATTTCAATGACAGCTTTTTCAGAGCAACTAGATAGAATATTTGCGACAAAGTCGAATCAAAAACAGCCACAAAATACTCGAACTTAGAAGGCTTTGTATAGAGACTAAAACTTGACTGCCTGGGAAATCCTTGGGATTCCAAGATTTACGACATTTCCATTGAAAAAAAAAAGTTTTTCTAACTAAGACTAATTTTCAGACTATTCTTTTCTATGACAACTATACTACAAGGTGGGCCAAAAGAAGTCACCCTATTGGAAGATGCTCTTATTTTTACAAATAGCCGCCAAAGTCAGATCTGTTTTGTCATTTGTGGACTAAGTTTTGTAGTTTTGTATACCCTTGCAGCTTTCATTGATAACAAAAAAAGTTTTTCTAAGACTACTTTTTGGACATTACTTTTCTATGGGATCTATACTATAAAGATGTCTGATTTCTATTAAACTTGATGAAATCATGGAAAAGCATAATACACTGTTAATTGCGAAATTTGGAGGCGATGTCATTTAAGACAAAAAGTTTTTCTCACTTCAACTTCTTTTTCGACCGATCATTCATACTGCAGCTATATGCTATAGTCATCCGACTTTGATAAAACTTTGTGGAAATGTGTCCAAAGTAAATAAAATAAGTGAATGCCAATGATAAGGACGTTTTCATTAAAAACAAAAAAGTTTTTCTCACTAGAACTAGTTTTTCGACCGATCGTTCCTATGGCAGCTATATGCTATAGTCATCCGATTTCGACCAAACTTAGTGAAATCATGGGAAGGGATAGTAAACTAAAAATACGGACTTTGGAGGCGTTTTCATTAAAAAAAAAGTTTTTCTCTTTAAGACTAGTTTTTCAACCGATCGTTCCTATGGCAGCTATATGCTATAGTCATCCGATCCGGCCGGTTCCGACAAATGTGCAGCGTATTTGTACCAAAAGACTTTCGTGCAAAGTTTGGTGAGGATAGCTTTAAAACTGACGGAGGAGATAGCATAGGAACAGACGGACAGGGCTAAATCAACTCAGCTCGTCATGCTGATCAAGAATATATATTCTTTATGTGGTCGGAGATGATTCTTTCAATGCGTTACTCTTTTTCAGAAGCTTTTGCATGGCTAATTACTAAAAAGCTGGCGCCAACAGCAGTGAGGGGTGACCGGGTGTGAAAGTTTATTCCACGACCTTTTGCACAGCGTTCGCGCACACTAGCCGCTGAGTTTTTATACTGCTAATAAAGCACGTTTTTTAAAAAAAAGGTACTACACCCATAAAAAAGTAGGACGAATAATTTAAGGCAGGTTCTGTAGCAGGTTTGTAGGAGAGAGTAATAGTGGTGTCGCTGGCCCCATTACACCTCTTTCCCACAAGCAAGAGCTTTTTGAAAAAGTTCATAAAGTTTGCTTCACCGTGTAAATCCAGTCTTACTCGTGTCGGTGGGCCCGAGAATATCGAAATATCATTCGCTTACATCGGCATTCAAGGTAATTTCATCAATGTCCAAAAATCGAGTCAATCGAGCTAATAAGCTATTCAAGCGGGTGCACGCGGGAAATAGTGTGAAAGCTGGTTCAAATGATGCATGTGGTTCCTGTTTGGCGACAGATTTCTGGAGCATTGATTACACAAATCCGTTCCCGAAGTCGTTCCACGAGACATGACAAATCGTTTTGAGGAGGTACCGAATATAGCTTCCCACAAATTGCGAGCGTTTAGCAAGAACGCAAGGAAATCGAGCCTCATACGAAATCGGAGCGTTTACAAGTTGTCCCCCCCCACTTGCAACAACGAAAATGAACACCAATATGCGGTACGCTCGTGTATAAAAGGAGTTAAACTTTGAAGTTTCTGACCTACAGGGGCGCTTTTTCGCACCCTGTCAAACTCTTCTTGAAATTCGTAGTTTTGAATGATTTGAACCATGTTATCAAAGGCTTCTTTTCGCTCTATTGCAGTTGGAATGGAATTTTGGTATTTAACAGTGCTGACTTTTCACTTTCGAAGGAACCGGAAAACATAAGCAAACACTCTTAGCAGTTTGGCATGTGAAGAAAAACTTTCTAGTTTCAAGCAAATCACTCCTTTCAACTATTGCTGTCAGTCCAACAGCTGATTTGCATATTTCCAACATGCGCATCACTTTAGAGAGCTCTAATCGAGGGTTGATTGGCCAAGATTCTTGGGATTTCGATAGAAGAGAAGGCCCTTCGAGCCATATCTTCTTCTTCTTCTTCTTTGGCCATCACAACCGTTTTACGGTCTCGGCCGCTGCCACTATGCCCGCCACTCGCCTCTCTCCCGAGCGACATTCCACCAGAAGGATAGACTCGACCAATTCCTCAACGTCACAACCTCGAGAGAAAATGTCTGCTGGGTTTTGCTTAGAAGCATTCTCTGCCCATGATTGCATCTCAGAAACCCGATGCGAAACAAAAGTATTTAACTATAATGGGTGTGACTGGATTCAATGGAGAGTTATCTCTAAGTCGGACCAAAGGACAGTTAGCTCTATAGATGACTTCATGCGCCTAGAGATTCGATGACTGTAATATATTTCGCTTGTCGTTCATTTCGTTCCTCAAATTTCAAAAATAACGAATCTTATTTTTGCACTGCTTCCATCAATAGCAGTCAGCTTTCGTTCGACTGAAGGCATGGCCTCAGGTTGGCAGCATCAACTAGATCGCCAATTTATTGCCTACTCTCATTCTTTGAACTGTGCATTTCGGAAGGAAAGCTGAAAAGAAATTTTGCGGTAACACAGATTTCCTGGCTCTAGTAGACATCCACTTCGATCTTTTTCCTCGTGGCCGTCAAAGTGTGCAGTTGTGCAAATCAAAAAAAGTTCATGCAAATAGTTCAAGTGCATTACCTAACCTATCCACCACGCCAATACATATGAATGTGTCTATGTGTTAGTGGAGTTGAACAACAATTGTCAAAATATTCAGACTTTAATATAAAGAAACCAAATCATTTGGCCAAGCACAGAGCCTCCTCAGTGGGCTACTCCGTACCTTGCCTGGTTTCTGGCCTTCGGTTGGAGAAAACGTTCATACATATCGTCAGTGGTGTCATCCCATCTGGGGTTGGCACCACTAGTTCCATGCCGGAAAAGTGGAGTACATCCCATTAGTAACTCATCCCTGAGTCACTGATGTCGCCAAGTGTGTCGCCCCTGGCGTTCTAAAAGTGAAGTGAGCGACAGAAATTCGTCCAATGGTGCTCCCAGAATCACGGACAGAGTGAACCTGTGATTTGAGAAATTTTCTCATATTGGCTGGTGGCTATACCAGACTCCTGGCTTGGGCCCATGTCCCAACTTTATTCGTGGGAATTGATTTTCCATTTTTGGACCAATCGGGCCTAACCTGCGTGGCCAACATTGTCCCGCAACCGCTCTAGGGAGCTAACAGGCGACTTCGCTTATGGATGACCTCTTCGTTTCCAAATTGGTGCTTGTGAATTAGTGGATCTATTCAAGTAGTAGATCATTCGTCGCTCTCCAGTGGTCTCCGCCTATACGACATCGGATAAATTGAGGTTACGACCACATGGAGTACCTAACCTGCAGCAGCCATTGACTTGTCATTTGGTGTCTTCAATCAAAATTTCATGACCAGATATGAATGCTCTTTTTTGGTACAGACTTAATCTGTTTTATGAAGAAAATGAATTAAGGCTTAATTCTTATGTAAGCTTGCTACAAGATCTACATACCTGCTAAGCCGAAAAGAGAATTCATTTCCTGTGGTCAAAGGCAAATAGATTCAAATGAATATGTGCTAATTAATATTAATTTACAGTGTCTTTTGGTTATTCGGCATTCATCATGTTCTTTAAGCATCACCTAATCAACATTTTTCCAGTTGCGGCCTACACAATGAAAGATCTTTCTGCGTGGGAGAAAAACCTTGCCGTAAGTGCTTTACAATAATTTTCTTTTGGCCTGCTTAAAGAAATCGCCCAAATTAAACCCAAAGAATATAAAACGGATCTAATTGAAATCCGACCAGTTTGATATAATATGGTTATCTCGAGTTAAATTACCAACCATATTCAATTTATAAATTTATATTTGCCTTTGAGATACAAAGTCCATCTGATGAGGTACTGAATTTAAATTTCAATTCATATTTTTTTATGCGTATTGCCTAAGTTTTCTGGAATATAAGTATACCGTTACATGATTTGCCTCATGAAAAAGTCATATTTGTAGCATAAGTGTTAAACAATATTTCTCATCTTTAAATACCTTTATCGATTCTTCTAGAATTAAATTGGGCTGATCCCAAACATAATGTTTAGCTTTATCTTGAATAATGAAGTTTTATAATATAATTAATTTTGAAATGAACCTGTTCTAAAGTATCTTGTTTGGGGGAAACCATGCAGCATCGTAATGAGGTAGGATAATAAGCGAGAAGCTTTGTTGGAGGGATCCTTTTTGTTTATTATTTCCTCTCGGCCCTAAAGGATCATGGTAGGGTGGGCGTTCTCACAGTCTTGTGAAGACATAACCAACAAAGCCTGTGGATTTATCTAGCCTTTTCATTTCAGTCCTGTCCCTATACTGTAGATTTACCCTGCTCCCCCTTTTAACCCTTCCTGTTCCTTAATATAGCACGCGAATATCTATGAAATTATGACATAAGCATACCAACGTGGTACTCCACGCCGATCTCTTCGGCTACATGACAGAGGTCTGCAAGAAGATGAGCAGCACCTAATTCAAGTCGTGGAAGGGTTTGGGTCTTGAGAGGCGCTACTTTCGACTTGGCAGTCAACAACGAAATGCGAAAACCTTTTGCAGTTTCAATTCGCAGATGTACATTTGCTGTTCAAATTCATGAAATAAATTATCCGTGGCTGAATTTTGTAATTGGCTTCGAAACGTAATTTAAATGTGGGGTACTAAATGAAGTATGAAGTCAAACGTTCGTAGGAGGGTCTTTCGTTCTAAAACTTATTTTTGTACCAAAATATGTATGACATTTCGTTTCAACTTTATCAAATTAGTTCGAAACTATTTAGATAGACAATTCTAGTCAGCAATATAGAATAGAAATATAGTTTAAAAAGTCTACAAAAACACGCCAATGTTCGACCAATTCACTTCAATGCTTTTCAAGCTGCAGCCTAAAAGTATGCTGCTAGAATCGAGCCCAAACGAGTCGATTACAAACACTCAAAAAGACTTACAGGTTTTATAATAAGTACCTAAGTTACCAAGGCAGCTATTTGATATAGTTAACCGATTGTGTTCAAAGTTGGCAGCATAATTCAAATGCACTTGGAAAATAACAACAGTTGAGACTGCTTTCGTCAGGGTTTTGCCTCAATTAAAGTTTCTTAGCTTCAATTTCAACAGCTTTGATTCATTCTCATTGAAATTCATCCATTTGTATCCCTGGATTTACTTCTTAATTCACTCATTTAGTGCCCTATATCCTGCTTCGCTTAAATGCAGCGCAACAAACTGCCAGAAGAAGAAGAAAATAAGAAATAATAATAATAACAACAGCAGTCGCGTCTAGCGAAGAGTTTGCTACAAATTACCAAAGCACTCGACTTCCGCTCAACTAAACGCATCGCAGCAGTCAAAGTCATCTCCTGCCTTGGCAATGCATACAAATTGCTGGAGTCGGAGCCGGAGTTGCGGCTTTGCGTTTGTTTTGACGCAACACAAAACCTGCGTCGCATTACGCATATCCCGAAACGCAACGCTGCGGCTGCCGCGTGCACAAATGAAGTTAGTGCCTGCACTTTGGAGGCGACTCGCATTTAAACACAACCTGCTAGGCAGGAAGTTCATGAAACATTCATTAAGGACATTGTGCATTTCCCGCGAGTGGTTTTCGCTTTTCTTTTTGCATATGTGTGTGCGCCTCAGTCTCATGTGTGCGAACATTTTGCAGACATAAGCAGACATCGCGAGAGACTTGAAGGGGGGAAAAGCGGAAAATGTAATTGATAAAATTATAAAATTCAAAACTTCAAGTGGAAGAAGTTCAAGGGAAGAAATCATTAATTTTCAGTGTGTCAAGGAACTGTGTGGGAGGGAAATTTTGTACAAAACTGACAATAAAATGAAGTTTTTATTGATTTTATATTACTTTTTAAGAGTTTTTGGTTGACTTAGTAAGTGTTTTCTATTGCTTGAGAATTTTGGTAATTTTGAACAAATGATTTGGGAATTACCTTCTTTACTTTTATCCTTCATCATGAACCTTTCCTCTCTCTCTGAAGCATGTAGATATTCATACTTTCTTTCCTTCTTCGTTCCTTACTTTTCCTCCCTTTGCCGTTCTCTCTTCCTTCTTGCTTTCTTCTTCTTTCCTTCTCTTCCTTCTTCCTTCCTTCTTTTCTCTTCCTTCTTCCTCCTTCCTCCCCTTCCTTCTTTCCTTTCCTTCTCCTTCCTTCTCTTCTTCCTTCCTTTCTTCTTCCTTCCTTCTTCTTTCCTTCTTCTTCCTTCCTTCTTCCTTCCTTCCTTCCTTCTTCCTTCCTTCTTCCTTCCTTTTCCTTCCTTCCTTCCTTCCTTCTTCTTCTTCTTTCCTTCTTCCTATCTTCCTTCGTCCTTGCTTCGTCCATACTTCTTCCTTCCTTCCTTCTGTCCTCCTCGCTTCATCCTCCCTCCTGCCCCATCAATTTAGTGTCTTGTTTTGGCCATCTCTATTTCATACCCAACTTCCACTTGAGGCAAATTTTGTGGCCTAACCGCAACTAACAATATGAATGAAAGTGTCTCTCTATTCCAGTCGTAATTTGTAAAAGACCGTATAAACCGCAGACAAATTGAATGCTTTTGGCTCCCAGCTCCCCAGTTCCCCCGTCTCCTGGCAACTTCAGGCAACTATAATTTCTGTGCGAATGATGAACGAGCTGCCTACCCACTTTTCCACTGTTCCAAATCATAATTTATGACTTTTTGACAAATTATCGGTTGAAGTAAAACGCATAAATATATTTTTGAGAACGGCAATAAGCGCAAATTTCAATAAATTAATCATTTGGCCGAACTTGGACGGGGCCAATAAGCGGTTTACTCGCTCCTCCCGTCTTATTGTTGGCCATTTTTGGGTGGGGCGACGCCAGCAACAGGCTGCAAATGGAAGCCGAATTCGTTCTCTAAAATCAAATATTTACACACCGCCCCCGGGTGTTGGGCCGTTGGGGGGGGTTGGGGAGCGGTGTAGAAACCTTGTCGAGTCATGTAGCAACAGCTGTTGTAGGCCATGTTTGAATATTTCAACAGTAAAACAGACGACGGAGGTGGGGGAAGGCACAATTATGGGTCAGTGGAAGTTTTCAAATATCCCACGCACTTCCCCATTGACTTGGTCACACTGAACCGCGGAGTGGAGCAATTAAATCTCCCTCCCTGGCAACTGATTTGATGTGTCCTTATCAACTTCCGTGCCATTTGACATGCAGGAAATTGTCAGCGTCTTCTTTCATGTTTAGTATCCTAATTATATGCCCCCCACACTCCCCCGTCACGAGATTGTTTATGACTATAAGCCGGGGAGACGGCGGCCACTTGAGTGTGTGTGTCCCCTCGAGATAAACAAAAAGTTTCGAAATTAAATTTCTGGTCAATATGCAAGCCAACAATTGCAAGTAGACCAAACCACATCTCTGTGTGTGTGTGTGTGTGTGTCTGCGGGAAGAAAAGTCAAACCGAGGAAAAGAAGCAGAACAACAACTGCAAAAAAGAGGTCCATATATTATGTCAGAGGCGTCAGATAAGCAACCAGACAGCCACACGGGGAGAGAGGGGGGGGGGGGAGGAGTGAACAAAAAAGCGCAGTGCAAATGTAAATCTGCTGCAAAATTGGTTTCTTCCAAAATGCGATTACAAGTTGATGAGCCAGCCAAAGCTGGCCACAGAATACAAAAAGCAAAAAAAAAAAAAAAACAAGAACAAGAGAAAACTCGTGGCAAAAACGTAAAAAGGAAACGACAGAAAAAGTGCTGTGGTTTTTGCTGATTCGCAAATCGAATACCCTTTCAAGGGTTACATTCAAAATTTGAGCTATGCTAGAGGATAAATATGAATAGGAAGGAAGGAAGGGAAAGAGAGAGAGAGAAGAAAGGAAGATAGAAGGAAGGAAGAACTAATAAAAAAAGAAGAAAGAGAGAAGATAGAAGGAATGTTCCATTCGCTAGATAGTACATAGGGACAGTAGTAATCTCGACAATCCATAAGTTAATTCATTACATTTCAGCAGAAGCTCATTAGCAATCGGAAATCATAAACAATCCCCGCCTTGACGTGGGTTTGCTAGGTATTAGATAGGGACAGTAGGAATCTCGGTAATCCAAATGAATATGAATTATAGTTAAGAAGAAACTCATCAGCAATCAAGCTTTAGAGGGACTTTTTTTCCAACCTTGGCTGTGGTTTTGCTAAGAAGTAGATAGGGACATTAAGGGGGTCTTCTCATTCAAAACCCGTTTTTTGGACCCTTTTTAAAAAAATTCTTATTTGAAAACGCAAAGAATAATTGAAAACTTTTTTTATTTATTGTATTACAAAAGGTTCAAAGTAAATAAAAAAATTTTTTTTTGCCTCGATACGAGGGCTGTTCAAAAAGTAATGAGACTTCAAAGTTGGTGGTGAAAAAAAAGGTGTCGTCACGGCGGCCACGATTTCGGGTCTCCGGAGCGTCCGAAATTAAAAAAAAAAACGGGGTTATAATCAGTATAGATGTAATTCTCGGGTGAACCTCAAACTTAATTTTGTGATTTTTTTTTGACAAAATGGCGGCCATTCAAAAAAAAAAATTTCAATTTCGGGCTTTTTTTTTGTAGTTTAGTGTAAAAAAAAATAGTAAAAATTTTGTTAAAATTATGGTCGAGGTTCAGCCGAGAATGGTGACAATTCTGCGTCGATTCCACTTTGTTTCATGAAAATCGGTTCAGTTGAACTGGAGATATCATGGCCGCCAGTTCGAAAAACGTGGTTTCGAGATAAACGCGCTTTAAGTTTGCAGTTGCTTGGGAATTTAGGTCACATTGGGTCACTAAAAGGACTATATCTCCTAAACTAATTCGAGTTTTCGAAAATCCTTTTGGGGGGATATTTTTGAATATCCAAGCTATAAATAAATGCAAAAAAAAAGTCGGAAAAAAAAAGTTGCTCAATGAGAAGACCCCCTTAAAGTCAATGGGGTTTTACGTGAGCACCTGCCATGATGGCTTAATCCCACGGTGCCAAGCACAGGGTTGAATCGTCAACCAACGTCCACAAAGGTACCAATTGGAGCCACTACTGCATGGTCGTGACTCCCTCCTTGGTGAGGAGCGAGGCCTACCTATACCTCTTCCGATCTCTGGGTCACGGCACCCGGTTGAAACGCAACTCCACGTCGAGCCACTAAGTGACTCTACCCGCATTTGGGTGTTAAACCACAGCCACCACGATACTCCCCGAGGGGCCGCACCACAGCCAGACGGAACAAGTTCCGCGGGCTCTAGCTCAAGCTTTGTGTCTGCAAGGACACTACCAATTTAAACTCCAAAGCAGTTTCGGGTTGGTGACCCACGGATAACATCGAACAAAGCTGTTAAAAATAGAGCGTAAGCTGACAAACGCCAGCTCACAGATGGAACAGTATACACCACGATTCATGGTCGTGGTTTTCTCACTGGTGGAAGCGAGGACTATTCCTTCCTCTTCCGCAAGAAGCGGCTTAAAATCATTGATCAGTGATCAAACTGCAGTAAACTGCAGCCAGCTTATGTCCCCAACACCCCTAAGGGCTTGACAAAAGGGCAGAAAGTTGAGATCGTCTCTGTGATGACAATCGCCTGTGGTATCAGAAAAACCTCTGGTCAGGCTTGTGTACCCAAAGGGAACACTTCCAGTTTTAGCACCCTGATGCATGGGGACTGGTGGCCCCCAATAAACCCACCCGTGGACAATACGGAACTAACTAGCTATAATCTAACCTGATGCATCCATCATCATTCTTACACCCACCCTCATTCACGCACACATTCAGCTGTCACACAATTTGAACTGTCAGACGCCGTCTGGAAAAAAACAGTCCTTCCAAACTCATTCAGCCTATTGACCCTATCACTAGTGGAGAGCACTTGACTTATGTCAAACCCGCCACTAACCTGAACCACACCTAATACACCAAGATCTCTGAGATCTTCATACAGCGGACACTCACATAGAACATGTTTCCATGTCTCTTCGCGCGAGCCACAATGGCATTCCGGACTCTCACTAAGGCGCCTCTTATGCAAGAATGCATTGAGGGAGCCGTGACCAGTCAAAAAGAACCCGGAACTAAGGTTAAACTTAGGACATCACGAATGAATTCGTAAGTAGTCCTCCCATTCATACTAGAATCCCATCTGACCTGCCAGTCAGACAGAACACATTCTTTCAGTAAACTTTTACACTCTATAATCCCTAAGCTCTCCACATCCCTGTCAGCTAACCATTCATTCTGCAACAATGGTAGCCGCCACTTGATTTTGAAGAGTATGGCTCTACGCCGTACCTCCAAGTCAAGAGGAGCTGCTCCTAACAGTACCTGCATTGCCTCAGTAGAGGCAAACATCCTAACATAATCACTCTCTGGCAAGCCAGCACTTTCTTTCTACCAACAGCAGTCGAGACTGCTCTACACCACACAGATGACAGTAGATAGGGACAGTAAAAATCCTAAGCTATAAGTATTATATTTCAGCAGACTCATTAAAAATCACAAATCATCAGCTATCCAATTTAAAATTCTTTCCCCGCCTTGGCTGTGGTATAGCGAGTTAGTAGATAAGGACAGTAGGAATCTCGATAGTCCAAATATTTATGTATTGTAAACAGTAGGTCGCACTGAAAATTATTTCAAGCCCTTTGCTTTGGCTGTGGTTTCGCTTAAAGGAATTTCGGTAATCGATAGGCTCAAAAAGGTACTCTTTCTGTGCCTTGGCTTTGGTTTAGGTAGACAGTAGATAGGGGCAGTAGGAATCTCGGTAATTTTGCGACCTGAGTTTCCAGTTGGTCAGCTTAATGGGCAAAATAAATGAATATATATTACCTTCCAATTTTCTGTAAAATGCTCTTGCATTGCGTTGAAGGGGGAATTTAGTCTAAGACGATATCTTTGGGCCGATCTTTATGAAATTGGGTTTGTAAGTTTTATCGGAAAATGGAAAATGAAATGTTTAAGGTTGTTGTTGTTGTAGCGGCTGGGAAGATTGTACGTATGGGAGGAAGAAAGAAAGAAAAGAATAGAGGAGGTTAAATAATTAGAGTTAAGTAGAAGCTAGTGGGGTACCAGGTCGAGAAAGGTAGCCGCCTCTACTGGTTGGGTCCATAGATCTATGGGTGTGAGAACAGTGGGGTTAGAGGCACCAAAGAGGTGTCTGGTGTCGTGTGGGCTGTGGCCACATTTTGGCATTCGTCCACCACTTCTTTGGCAAGGTATGTTGAGCAGCTTGCATTTGCCGGATCTTAACTGGTGAAACCCTGGCGGGTCGACATGATTTTTCCGTTTCGTCTATGGGCGGTGGTCTTCCTCCTAGGACAATGTTGGTCCGATAGTCTAAAGCTGGGTGACGACGTTGGTGTGGGCCTGTTTCTTCGCTTCAATGTAGTACAGAGCATGTCATCTCCTAGCTGCCTACAGGCGGAGCTCCGTCCTAGGTCAAAGCGAACTTTGAGGCCGTTGGTCTGTTTTGTTCGGGCATTGGGTGGGACTCGACGTGGCATCAATCAAAATTTGCTAGAGCTTGTTTCAAGTTCTGAAGGTGATCTGCGCATTGTAAGCCCGTGCAACCTCAGTGGTTCTGAGCTAGATTACGCCTTGTGTCACTGATAATGGGACCAGATTGGGCCGCATAATTATCTGGATCTCTCTTTGTGTTGTGTGGTCTCCTTCTCTTTTCCCCGGTGCCTGCAATTGCCTTCAAAACTTTATCCGGCTTCTGACTTTTTTTGATGACACTCTCAGCGAAGTGACTCATCGAACTTGTTGTAAACTGTTCATTTAGCTCCTATGAGGGACCCCCTTGGAAAATCGTCTTTCCCCTGAAGAAGATTCATCGTGGTGCAACACTTCTGTTAGAGAAATTTCCCAGCTTTAGCTGTGGTTTTGTTCAGAAGTAGATAGGGACAGTGGAAATCTTGGTAATTCAAAACTTAATACATAATATATTTAAGGAGACTCATTAGAAATCACAAAACATCAGCTATCCAGCTCAAAATTCTTTTCAACTAGGTAGTAGATAGGGACAGTAGGAATCTCGATAGTCCAAATATTTATGAAAGAAAAAAAATGACGAAATTAGGAAGAATGCCAATAGGAAGGAAGGAGAAATGAAAGGAGAATGGAAGAAGGAAGGAAGAAAGAAGGAAGAAAGAAGGAAGAAGAAGGAAGAAAGAAGGAAGGAAGGAAGAAGGAAGAAAGAAGAAAGAAAGAAGGAAAAGAAGGAAAGAAGGAAGAAAGAAGGAAGAAAGAAGGGTGAAAGAAGGAAGGAAGAAGAAGGAAGAAAGAAGAAGAAAAAGGTGAGAAAGAAGAAAGAAGGAAGGAAAAGAAAACAGGAAGAAAACAGAAAAAGAACAACTTAAGGAAAAATAAAGGAAGACGAAGAAAGAAAGAAGAAGGAAGTTGGAAAGTCGGAAGGAAGATCGAAGGCAGAACAAATTCTTAAATGCAAAAATTAAGTATTAAAAGCAGAATGAAAAGAATAAAAAAAAAGACTTAAGGTAAGTAGCAACCAGCTGTACCTTTCAACTGCATTAAAGTACATGCTGCACATGCATCTAGTTCCATCCAGTTATGAGCAAACGCCAAGTCTTTAAACTCTCGAAAAATGTGGCAACTTGATTATCGCCCTGGCTTAAAAACTTACAAAAAAATTCAATTAACATGCACAAATTTGAAGCCACATTTGAGCGGGTTGTTCTAGCAGGATCCGGATCCGGCTATCCGGCAGGCTTAACTTTCAATTCATTAGGCCACATAGACACAGGGACAGACAGAGCAAGGACGATGTGACAAGTTTTCGCCAGGACCAAAACAAAAGCTGAATACAATCGGCTGTAAACAAAAGCCAAAAACTGACACACGAGATGGAAAGAGAAAGAAGGAGAAGAGGAGAGACGGCGGGGGGAAAGACAAATTAGTTAGCTGCTTCTTTTGGGGAGTTGCAAAAGTTGCCAAGTTCGCTACCCCCCGCCGCTCAGCTTGTGGGCATTGTTTAAAGTTTAGTGCAAATGTGAAATAGAATTGGACAAGCCGAGCGCCACTTGGCTAGAAAAACTTTTGCCTTGCACTTTTTCCTTGCTCTTTCTTTTTTTTTTTTTTTTTTGTTGTTCTTTGTTAGTTACTCTTTTGCTTTGATATTGTTATTGTTTGCAACAAAACTGGGCACTTTGGCAATGCGCGAATTAGCCAAATAATAAATAAGTGCACGACAAAAGTGGCAAAAGAATTTTTTGAACAACAATGAAATTACTTGGGGAAGCTTGCCCCCTTTTTTGGCCAACTTTTCGCATTCACTTTTGCCAACCGCAAGGACAAACTTTGCACACCATGTGTGTGTGTGTGTGTGTGTGTGTGTGCTTGACAAGTTGATGATTCTCAAATTTCATTTCTCTCCTCTTTTTTTTCCTGTTGTCGCCTGAAAACTTTTGCTTATTGAACAAGTCCAAACAACTTTTGACCTGCTTCCTGGGCTCGGCTTCTTTTTGCCTTGCCAATTAAACTAGAAATGGTTAAGAAAGTGTACAAATCAGCTGACCCCGAAATGTGAATTGCTAATAAGGTGGACTCTTTAAACACATTTACCCAAACCGAGCAACGCCTTCAATTATTAATTATTATCGCCGCAAAGCCAAATGTGAAAGCTTCAATTAAAACTTACGCACACACCCACCCACCGACCGACCGGATACCTGTGCGACCTGCCCTGTGTAATCAGTTTTTACTTTATTGAATTGGTCGTTTCGTGGCCCAGATTTCACTCCTTGTCTGGGGCTTTTCTTTTTTATTTGCTGTTTTTGTTTGCAATGTTTTTTAATGATTTATACAAGGATTAATTTATACTCACTAATGGATTTCACTTGGCCAGCCAGCAGCTATCCAGCGCATTCAATGTTATCAATTACGCAGCCTGAAAATTAAAATATTGCACAACCGAATTAATGATGGGCCTTAATATGAGAAAGAGAGGAGAAATGTTCCTTAACTAGTCGCAAGTTCCAGCCAAACTAATTTGCACAGCTTCTGCGTTTGGCTGTCAATAAAATAAATGAGCGGCGCCATTAGCAGCGGGGAAATGATGAGCACACTTGAAAGTGTTTCAGGGCAAACACTAGGACCCACTCACACCAGCCCCAACCCCCACATACCCAAGCACACTCACACACATCAGCAAAAACAGAGACTAGGCAAAAAAAAAAAAAAAGACCATGCATTGGCAACTGCAGACCAAGTATGAAGTGAACTGGAACCAAACAGTGGGACAAAGGCGATGAATTATAATTGTAAGAAACAAGGGTCTTTGTTTGCCCTGCCCTCTGCTGGCTGTGGTTTCGCTAGGAAGTAGACAGGGACAGTAAGAATCTCGGTAATCCCTATCAGCATGAATTATATTTCAGCAGAAACTCATTAGCAATCGCATATCATTAGCAACCAAGCTCAAAAGGGTATTATCTCTGCGCCTTGGCTGTGGTTTAGGTAAATAGTAGATAGGGGGAGTAGGAATCTCGTTAACCCATATGTTATTGAATTATAATTCAGCAGAGATTCATCAGCCATCAAGCTCCAGAGAGATTTCTTACCCTTCCTTGGCTTTAGTTTTGCTAAGAAGCAGTTAGGGACAGTAGGAATCTCGGCAATTCAAAACGTTATGAACTTTATTTTAGCAGACTCATTAGAAATCACAAATTATCAGCTATACAGCTCAAAATTCTTTCACCGCCTTGGCTGGGGCTTAGCTAGATAGTAGATAGGGACAGTAGGAATCTCGATAGTCCAAATATTTATGTATTGTAAATAGTCGGTCGCACTGAAAATTATTCCAAGCCTTTTACTTTGGCTGTGGTTGCGCTAGATGGAAGTTAGGGGCAGTAGGAATCTCGGTAGTTCAAATATTTATGTATTATAATGCAACAGAAACTTATCAGCTATTGCAAGTCAACAGGAATCAAGCTTAAAAGAGTATTCTAGATAGTAGATAGTAGATAGGGACGGTAGTAATCTCGTTAATTCAAACATTTACGTATTTTCAATAGTCTGCCATAATTCAAATTGTTCCAAGACTTTTCCTTTGGCTGTGGTTTCGTTAGATAGTATATAGGGACAGTAGGAATCTCGTTAATTCAAATATTTCTTTCATTTTTTTAATTGCTAGCCTTTCTAACGCTACCATAAAAGGGTCTTCTGATTGAATTCCATTTAAAAATCGACCGATACTTTGTATAAAAACCGAAGACAAATTTTAATTATATATTTGGTTTTATACAGCCCAAAGAACCAAAAGCCAAGCTCCTCTCAATCTCATGGCTTGTGTGCATCTAGATTTCTCAGAGACTTCTCCTCCTTGGAACAGTTTAATGCCGTGGACAACGCCCCACTTGCCACTTTAGGCTTCATTTTGTTAATTTAAACCATTTACGTTTTTTCAATAGTCTGCCATACTTCAAATTGTTCCAAGACTTTTCCCTTGGCTGTGGTTTCGTTAGATAGTATATAGGGACAGTAGCAATCTCGGTAATCTCGGTAGAAATCACAAGTCAGCGGGCAATCAAGCTCAAGAGGGTATTCATTTCCCGCCTAGGCTATGAGTTAGCTAAATAGTAGATAGGGACAGTAGGAATATCGTTCTCAAATTATCAAACTATCTCAAATTACGTATTATAAAAAGTCAGCTTTACTTAAAATTGTTCCAAACACTTTCCCTTGGCTGAGGTTTAGCTAGATAGGCTTTAGGGACAGTAGGAATCTAGGAAATTCAAATAAGCTAGTTTCTCATAAGAGTCTTTGCCCGGATCTTTGGATTGGTAGCTTTAGAGCTAAGGTTTTCAATTAACGACCTTCTGTACGACCCTTCTAGGCGGATGAATATCAAATCAAGGCAAGGCCCCTTATTCAACACGGGACCATAAAAAGAAAGAAGCAGGCTTCAGGACTCATCAAAAGTATTAATATGTGCTCATAAAAATAATTCAAAGATTTCCCCAACTTTATCTACACAATGCTGCCCCACAGTAATGCAGCTGGGTAGATCGACAAGATAGACCGCCCAGACATTTGTGGCTGTAGTCCTGGCCCATGGAGCGGAAAGTAGGGGGCGGGTCTTGGGGTCACAAAAGCCGAAGGCAAACAAGTCGCGTACATTTGTGCAAATAAAATTTGCTTGAATAATTTTATGAATGAATGAGGGAAGCGCAAGCTGTAAAAGTGAGTGATGGTAGGTGGTGGTGGTGGTGGTGGGGGGAGGCAACTATTTTGATGTAATTTGCGCTGACATAAAATATGTTTTTTTTTTCTTTCTTTTTCTTCTTTTTTCCTCTTCATGTGATTACATCAAAGGGTTAATTGCAGCGGCGTGAGTGTGTAGCCTTAAGTGGCACACAATTATGCAGCAATTTGCAAGTGAATTTTTCTTGCGGTGCATTTTGCACGCATGTGAGCGCGAGTGTGTGTGTGTGTGTGAAGTGTTTAAATAAACGACAACACTTGAAATAAATTGCTGCAAATCAAGTTAAATAAATTGCGCGAATGTAGGAAACATCAGCGCTCGACAAAATGAATAGCGAAGCACCAAGGACATGCCATGCCATCATCCAACCATCCATCCTAACCGTCCAGACGATGGCAAAAAGAAACAGCCGAAAGTTGAGGGAAGCTCGTTATCACACAAACGTAGACACCGCACATATGTGTGTGGTGTGTGTGTGTGTGTGCGTGTGTTTAATTTGCACCTGAAAACATTTGAGCAATTCTTTGATATCTGTTTGGTGTAAGGTACAGTCGCAGGCAGTTCAATAGCACAATTTGGTATGGGATTTTTATATATAGAGCATGAGCTATTCAATCTAGAGTGGTATTTCCATTCGCTAGTAAGTAGATAGGGGCTGTAGGAATCTCGGTTACCAAAATTTTTAAATGCTATACATAAATTAACCGAGACTCATAAGAAAACGCAAAGTTTCCACCTTGAATGTTTCGCTAGGAAGTAGTTAGGGACAGTGGGAGTCCCGTTTATCAAAATATTTACGTATTTTAAGTAGTCGGCCACTTTGAAAATGATACCAAACAATTTTCCTGGGTTGTGCTTTTGCTAGACAGTAGATAGGGACAGTAGGAATCTCGATAGTCCAAATATTTAAGTATAATAGTACAACAATCGCACATCATAAGCAATCAAGCTCAAAAGTGTGTGTTTTCCCCGCCTTGGGTGTGTTTTAGCTAGATAGTAGATAAGGACAGTAGGAATCGATGGTCACATTTTGTGGATCGGTACCTTTAAAGCTTAGGTCTTTGGTTAAAATGAAAATTTAGTAGAAAAATAGAACATACAAATATGGATTACCGAGATTCCTACTGTCCCTATCTACTTTTTAGCAAAACCATAATCAAGGCGAGTAAAGAAGACCCTTTTGAGCTTGATTGCTGCTGATTTGCGATAAATAATGAGGTCTTGCAGTATTACAATACGTAAATATTTGACTTAACAAGATGCCTACTTTACCCATTTAGTATCTAGCGAACCACTGCCAAGCCGGGCCAAAAATATACTTTTTAGCTTGATTGCGAATGATTTTCGATTATTCATGAGTTTTGGCTAAATAACAATTCATAAATATATTCAGATTACCAAGATTCCTACTGATCCTATCTACTATTTAGCCAAACCACAGCCAAGGCGTTTAAAAAACACCCATTTTAGTTTGATTGCTGCTAATTTGAGGCTCTGCAGAATTATAATACATAATTATTTGTATAAGCGAGCTGCATACTGTCCCTATCTACTTTCTAGCGAAACCACAGCCAAACAGTTTGTAGGTTTCAACAAATTTCAATATTAACTTAGTAGTCGGTTATAACTAAGTCTAATTTCATTACAATTTTCTTACCAACAGGGCAGGCAGCACCTTTAGTGCTAGTTATAATTCACATTCACAACAACTCTTACCTACATTTTGTGTTCACAAAAATCCAGTATAAATTTAAATTTATATATTTTTACACAAATAAACTAACATTAAAAGTATACTTAAAATGTCGGACCTAGAACGTAACTGGCGACTACCGGAGGAATCAACCGACGAAATGCCGCGCATCCTGGCTTGCAAGAGTCCAGCGAATATGATGGACTTGAGCACAGATCTTTTACTGGAATTGATTGCCGCTTGCGACTATCTCACTCAAGCATATTTGCGCTTAACTTCAAAGACCCTACGATACTTGCATACAACCCATATGATCCATTATCATAAATGCTTTATCCATCAGCAGAACAAAATCAAACAAGAAGAGGGAAAGATTATCAAAGTGATGATATCGGTAATTGCCTTGGTTTCTGTTATACCTAGGTAAATGTAAAGTCAAGTTTAATCTATCCGCAGGTTCTGAAAGATGCCACTGATCTATATATTGAGTCTGGCTATGATACGGAGTATGCGAACTGCTTACTGCCTTTTCACAAGTATCTGAAGACTGTTGGAGTAGTAGACTCGGAAAAGCTACAAATGGACAAGTTCTTGCGCAATTTCCAATACGATTGTGAGCGTTCTACTGTGGAAAATAAGCTAGGCAGTGTGTACAGCAAAAGATGCCTTTATCATCGACGTCTGCTCTATACCATATGCTTATTGAATTTGCTGAGGGTGAGTTTTTAGTAAGCATAAACTTTGGATTTCATTTGATCAACTTTATTTCCTTCACAGCAATTTAGCACATTTCGTGTTACCAAAATGCATATGAACGGGGAGCGTTGGGAATTAGAAGTCGAGTTAAGCGGCGTTTATCTGGGTTTTATGGGTTTTCTCAGTCGGCGGTATATAACGGAGACAAAAAAACGCGAGGATTTCATGGGCATCTTTGGAAATTTACTATTGCATGATAGGATGAAGTCAAAGCTGTGGTAAGTCTTTGCTATGCGTGAACTTTACTTCTCGTAACCGATATCTTCGAAATCTTTAGTCGCTGCCAGGATGTGTGTCGCCATGTATATGTGTATGGTTTAGATCCCAGCAAACCTGGTACTCGTCTGGCTCTCAAGTTTACGGTGTTGGCCCCCAAAAGTCGTTTGGGTCTGCTAGAGGATGCGCTTGATGGTAAAATTGAATTGCCCGTAGAGTTTCCAGATGCAGAAAATCCATTCAGTGTTGAGCTGGAAATGAAAAGCAAGCGGGCTCCATGCTGGATTGATCTAACCAAAATGCATATGAGTATTTTGTCCTCGAATGAGTCCTAAAGACTGGTTAGCCTTTTTTTATTTTTTCAAAATTCTTTTAACTTGTGTATTTTCATATCGACCGTAAGCTGTATCGGTTAAAAAAAAAATGTATGTTTAGGCAACTTATTTAAGTGAGTTTTTATTTTCCAAGGTTAGAAATCTGAATCCATCAATTCAGTCGATCTGAAGAATGGCAAATCAAAGGTTTAACCAACGAACTGACTACCTGAGTCCATGGAACGATCTGTATAATTTAATGTTTTAGGGATGATTTCTGTGTTCGACGCAGCCGAATGTGATACTTTCCTCTGTCCGCACTCTACGTATGCGTGTTGGTGGTTTAATGTCCAATAGTGTAAATTTGGTGCGAAATTAAGTCACAAGACTCCGAAAAGCCACCACAGAAGGTCGCCAAATCTGACCATCGAATGGAAGAAGTGTTCATAGCCGAGCATAAATTTTGATAATAAAATTCAATAATCTGCAAGCGTTGTTTTATTATGGACCAAACTGAACATGTTTGACGGTAACATGTGACACGAAAACAGCTGAGCTGCCAAAGACAGTGTTGACCAAAAAAAATCACCCTTCATAACCGACTTCAATGTAAATATTGATATTAGTTGAAGCCTCTCTTGCTGTTGGCGCCAGCATTGCAGTAATTAGCCATGAAAAGCCTCTCAAAAACTGCCGTTCGGATTCGGCGTTAAACTGTAGGTCCCTTTCTCTTGTGCTAAAATTAGAAGCACACAAGCCAAGAGATTGAGAGAGGCTCGGCTTTGGCCCCTTGGGGCTGTTGTCATCTTGACAAGCCGATTTTACTTTACTACTTTACAAACTGATTGGCCGTAGTTTCACCTAGAAAGTAGAGAGCAACAGTAGGAATCTCGTTGATACAAATATTTATGTATTATATTTCAGCTGAGCCTCATCTGCAAACAAACTTAGAGGGGTGTTTTTTACCTGCCTTAGCTTTGGTTTTGCTAAGAAGTAGATAGGAACAGTAGGAATCTCGGTAGTCTAAGCATATTTGAAATGTTATTTAGAAAAAACACATTAGAAAGTCAAGCTAAAAAGGATATATTTTGCCCGCCTTGACAGTGGTTTCGCTAGATAGTAGATGGGGACAGAACAATTTTGATCTCTCAGGTTTTCTTTTACGTGGTATGTGCCAATATAGGCTTAAAACCACGGGCCCTGCGCGAAAGGGCATAACGACACATTTGTCTGGGTTGGGACTCCAGACAAAAGCCCCAAGTGACCGAAGTCCCCTGGTTCCAATTTAAAAGCACACTGGTCGGCTGTGACTTTTCACCTTTGGTTGAGGGCGAATTCAATCTAAAAACCTCTGCTATAATCTCGGCTATAGCACCGTAGGCAAATTACGTACTTACTCGTGGAGCCTCTAAAAGAGACTCTACCCGCGATGTGGGTATCAACGCACAGCCACCACTATACTTCCAACCGCAATGTGAACCACCTAGGGCTGCTGTTCATCCCGTGGTACCGATAAGCTCGCTGGGAGTTCTCTGTTTAGACCCGGCAGTGTTGGTTTGACAGTACCGACTGGGGTCCGCAGGGTTGTCATGATGTCCCTCAATCATTATGCCCCATGCGGGGAGTAGATGGGGACAGTGGGAATCTTGTTAAGCCAAAAATTTACGTATCAAAATACAGCAGCAACTTATTTTCAATCAGTCTTAAAAGGGTGTCTTTTTTTTTTTGCTAAAAAGTAGATAGGGATAGTAGGAATCTAGGTAATCCAAGTCTGTATGTGTTATAATTCAGCACAGACTCATTAGAAATTGCAAATCATTAGTAATCAAGCTAAAAGGGGCCTTCTTTCCCCGTCTAGGTAGTAGATAGGGACAGTAGGAATTTTGTTTAACCAAATATTTACGTATTATAATTCAGCACAGACTCATTAGAAGTCGCAAATCATTAGTAATCAAGCTAAAAGGGGCCTTCTTTCTCCGTCTTGGCTGTGGTTTCGCTAGGTAGTAGATAGGGACAGTAGGAATTTTGTTTAACCAAATATTTACGTATTATAATACAGCAGAAACTTAGCTGCAATCAATCTTAAAAAAGTCTTCTTTCCCGTTCCTGGCAATGGTTTTGCTAACAAGTAGATAGGGATAGTAAGAATCACGGTAAAAGAAATCTGTTTATATTATAATTCACGTCAAAGCGAAAGCTTTATATCTGTTGCATATACTTCAAGGCAGCCTTTCATACCGTTGACCCCAGAAATCTTCTACTAAGGCTAAGCTTCTTGGAAGTATCGACACGCTTCATTAATATGATATTAAGCCTCTACGAGGAAAACATTTTTGCTGTTTAGGATTGATGACAGCTTTCATATTAGTTTCCAAATAACACTGGAGTAAAGCAAAGATGCCTGCTTAGCCCACTTTTGTTCTCCCTTCATGTCGACGACGTTACAACCTACCTACGTGGAGGCGTTAACATTAATGGTACCTCCATCAATGCATTAATGTACGCAGATGATATGACGTCCCCCGAGATGTTTCAAGCCATTATAAATAAGCTATCTGAATATTACATACAATTGAGTCTACAGATAAACGTGGATAAGACAAAAGTCTTGATTGTGAAAGATGGAAAAGGGCGTAGTGTATGGACCGACAAATGGGTTTTAAATGGCGTTGAACTGGAAACTGTAAGAAGCTGTAAGTATCTGGGTGGGACTATTACCGGAAACTTAAGCTTCAAACTTCACAAGAAAAGCTGCAAGACTCTAAGAAAGAAATAAACAGTACTATTTAAAGCAACCGTTAGATCAGTAATGTGCTACGCATCTCAAATTTGGGGATACTGCCGATATGATGAGGTTCAGCTTTTACAAAGCTTATTCATTAAACGCTTATTCAAACTCCAAACTATGCACTCCACTTGAAAACCGGCCTGCCTGCCTTCCAAATTCTCGTACTGTTTGCTTTAATGATCATGATATATACATAGACCTACGTCGGATCTTGGGAAAGATCCCATCAATTGCTGTTGAGAAAAGTTAATAGTAGAGAATGAGACTCATTTCTAAGCCAAGCTAGGCAAAGTGTGGTCCGAAACATGTACAAAAAAATTGAGCCTAATCTGGAAACGCTCAACTTCTTTTATGACCGATATGACACTCAAACCATCTCTACTATTTGTAGGGCTCTCTGTGAGATGCTAAGCCTTAATCAAAGGTCACACTGGAGCTCTGTTAACACCGAATGCAGTCTCTGTAATTTGCAAGCAACTGAAGACGTAATGCATCTACTTGGGGTATGTTCAATTTTATCTGAAATAAGAAGCACTGGGAAGCAGATGTCCTAAATAGGCAGAACGGCAAACACTGGACATGACTATACTCTTTTCTACAACAGGCCCTTAAATACAGAATCGCCAATGTTTCATTCTGCTTTATATCAATTGATATGGATGATGGTTGAAACCCAAGACAATTTAAACAAACAAATATCTTCTACTACTCTACTACAACTATTTGAATTCAGCAGAGACTCCTTGGAAACCGTAAATCATTCGCAATCAAGGTAACAAGGATCTTCTTTTCCCGCATTGGTAGTGGTTTGGCTGGATAGTGGATAGGGACAGTAGGAATCTTGATAAAACAAATATTTTCATATAAAAATTTAGCAGAAACTCCTTTGCAATCAAGCTCAAAAGGGTCTTTTTTCTTCACCTTGGCTGTGGCTCTGATAAGAAGTAGATAGGGACAGTAGGAATCTCGGCATTCTCATCGTTAAATTTAAGCTAGTCTCCAGTTGATCTCTTTTATGTCTCTCTTTCAATGTACTATTTAAGTGTTGCGGAGTGTATGCTTTGTATTTGTTGGTACTTTTTTTTTGTTGTGATGCTGGTGAATGGTTTTAGGGCACTACGTGCCCGCTATCATTTACCACTGGATGGGTTGTAATTATTTTGCATCATTTCCCTTTGCATTTAGAAAGCAATTTTCGGTATTCAGGTTGGGTAAAAAAAACCCTGCATAAAGGTTAACAGAGAGGTTACAGATATCAAGAATAAGCTTAAAAGAGTTTTGATTTTTGATAATCTTTGACTTTAAGTGTTACCAGGTGCGTTTTAATCACAAAGTTAAATACCTTTTAGTCCAAACGTAGTCAAAACTTTTTGTTTAAAAAACGTATAGCCTACTTTTTGGGGCAACTTCTTCAATTTCTAGCTTCCTTCCCCATTCCTTTTGGCTTTGCCTTTAAATGAGGACCACATATGCGGGTGAACAATTCTTTGTTTGTTTATTTTATTTATTTATTTGTTCCTTTACTCATATTTGCTTGAAGGGGGCGCCTATTTATTTTGTGGCGGCATGAAAAATATGCTTTGATTAAGTGCGTGGGTGCCTTTTTTTTTTTTTGCTCTGGGATTGACTCATTGCCCATTTTGATGAAATGTCGCCAACTAAAGTGTCTCCCACTCCAAGTGTGTGCTGTTTGCTTTCGAGCTTTGTTTGCACACGCACACAATCACAGGCAAAAAGGGTTGTAAATTCGTAATGGTGAGTTAAATAAAACAGCGAACGTGCTGGGAAAAAAATGAAACCAAAAAAAAAAATGGTATATATATATATATTCAAAAGTGTCATAAATGTAATACAACTTTTCCTTTATGTGTCTGGGTGTGTTCAAGTGGCGCTCTAAAAAACTTTTTGTCGTCGTCGTTGTCGGCCGGGCCAATAAAAATAAAAATAGAGTTCAAATAAAAATAAAGAACTTGCACAGAAAAAAAGGCTCTAAGAAACTGCAGGCCAAAACTTTGTGTGAGTGTGGGAGTGAAAGGTAGAGAGAGAGGTGGTGGGACGAGCCCAAGTAATGCGTTTTAATATTTCGTTCCAAGCAATTTACAGTAACTTGAACTCAGGTTAAAGTTGATAAGGGTTCCCCAAAGGCCTGCATGATAAAACTGAAGCTGAAGCCCACAGCTGACACTGGAGACACTTCGATTTGGCAGACATAAGAAGAAATTGTCCGGTGGCTGCGATTTCGCTTGATAATAGATAGGAACAGTAGGAATTACGGTAATTAAATATTTATTATTATAATTCAGCAGAAACTCATCAGCAATCAAGCTCCAAATGGTCTTTTATCCCCGCCTTGGCTATGGTTTCGCTGGGCAGCAGATAGGGACAGTGGGAATCTTGTTAAACCAAATATTTACGTATTATAATACATTAGTAACTCATCCACAATCAATCAATCACAAAATGGTATTCTGTTTCTGAGTAGATAGGGACAGTAGGAATCTCGGTAATACAAATATTTATGTATTATATATCTAAACAGACCCTCATAAGAAAGTGCAAATGTTTCCGCCTTAAATGTTTCGATAGGAAGTAGATAGGGACAGTAGGAATTTTGTTATTCAAAATATTTACGTATTTTAAGTAGTCGGCCACGCAGAAAATAATACCAAGCCACATTTCTGGGCTATGGTTTTGCTTGACAATAGATACGGACAGTAGGAATCCCGGCTTATCAAATATTTCTGCAATATATTACTACTGAAACTCATCAGCAATCAAGCTCAAAAGCGTCTTTCCCCCTCCTTCGCTGTGGTTTTGCTAAGAAGTAGTTAAGGACAAATTTGTTTTAAATCACCTTAAAAATAAGTTTTGACCTTGAACCCTTAAGGTCATTGGGTATTCAAAAAGGTGCAAGTCCCCAATCTAGTGGTAACTTTCAACACCTAGAGCAATATAAGCCAGTGAACATTTGAGTTAAATGAACACTAATTCCAGGAAGACAGGAAACACTTTTAGTTCTGTTACTGTTTCCCTATGTAACCAGTTTTTCAGCTTAAACTTTTTCTCAACAGAATCTAACATTAAAACCCATTCGCTCACTAAACTTTAACCATTCTCTCCTTCTTCTGGCCCCTGGCCACCCATTCCAATCCCATTCCAGATTAGCTTTCAAAGCAGGGCATATGTATTTGTATGTAAGAGTATGTGCTGGCATGTATGTAGATTTTTAGCAGCCAGTGTAAGCCCATGAGACCGTCTGTCTGTGTGTGTGGTCTGGTAAGTGCTCTTTAGCACTCCACTGAAAGGCTGAAAGCAGTGCAGATGCAAAAACCAAAATTGCATACACAAGCCTTGGCCGGGAGAAGAAGAAGAAGGAGGAGAAGTGTGTGAGTAGGTGAGGGGCAAACATTTTGGCAAGTTGTTACAAAACTTAAAAATAAATTCCAGAAAAAAATTGTTGTTGCTCCTCTTATCGAATTGCCGGCGTAAAAAAAAAAAGAAGGAGGACGACGGCCGCCTCTGGCCACAAAAGGCAAAGAAATAGCGGAAACAGGAAAACGCCGCTACTACAACTTCCTTCCTTTCCCCCGCAGCGAAGTGCATCATCATCAACATACATGTACGAGATGTACCTGAGCGTGCGAGAGAGATTTCGCTCAAAACTGCACTGAAAATAAATTAAGAAAACACCAAAAAAAAAACACAAGCCACGCAGCCGCGAACCATATGCAGGCTGCTTCTTCTCCTCCTCCGCCGCCGACTCAACTGAAGTTATGCTTCGGGAGGAAGATTGCTTAAAGTTTTATTGGTTGTTGTTTGCAAAGCAAAAACTTTACTTTTCTAACGGGCGAATGTGTGGCGAAAAGTTGCCAATGGGGAGGCATTCACTGGCATCCTTTTGCTTTCATTTTTGGTTACTTCTTGTGTGCGCTGAAACTGAAACGGCTGTGCCTCGCCCACCCGCCCGACCGCCTCTACCGAATGGGAGAAATCCTTGGCGGAAGTCGTCGAAACTGAAGTTGAAATGTTCAACTTGAAGTTGAGGTCATCATCTACAACTGAAATGGCATGTAATTTTCATAAACAAAATAGTTAAACATCGCTGCAACTTGTCTAATGGTGCTGCTCCTGCTCCTGCTGAAGGCGCATCATCATCATCATCATTTCAATTGCCAAAGTACAAGGCCAAAATGCAGAACTGAGGCTTTTAAAGTGCCCAACTTTGAGGGGGGGGGGATGCAAATTGAAGGTGTGATTATGATCAGAAACCAAACAGCTAGCTTTAACAGCTCTAAAGATTCAACAAAAAAAAATACGGAAAAAATTTGTAAGCAAACATTTCGCTGTCTTGACACTAACTTCACTTGCATGCCAATCGTTAGCCAAGCGTTCAGTAGGTCTCGACACCAGGTTTATTATCCTTTTCATTAAGCAAAAGCACAAAAGGATGACAGGCCACGCCCCTGCAGGCAAAGGCACTTAATGGCCGCACAAAACATGGCAAAACTTTGTGCAAACTTTGCACGCATGTGTCTGTGTCTCTGTGTGTGTGTGGAATGTCATTGGCGGAAATTGAAACGCACATGACAATCCATTTCATCAGCAGTTTAGTTGCTTTTAGAACATTTTTCGCCACTAAAGCAGCCAAAGGAGTCAAGAGTTTGCCATGTGAGTGGCAGCCACTAAGCCAAATCAACAAAAAAAAAAAAAAAAAAAAATCAACATTTCAACACAACAAAAGTCCTTGACTGTTAAACTTAACCGGTCCGGGGCAGCCGAAGAAAAATGAAAAGACAGCAAATGCCATAACAAAGCATAAGAGAAAAACTGTGTCTGCAAGCAAACTTGGGGCTATAAGCTTCATGTACGTACACACACACACACACACACACACAGAGAGACACAGTCGTGAGTGTATAATCAATGTCAGTCAATATTTTGCCGGACTTCCAAACAGAGCCAGAGCAAAAGGGCTGCTACCAAATGGAATTGAAAATGAAAATGAGAAAGTCAACAATAACAAACCAAATTACATATGCATACAAATACACACACACACACACACACACATAAGACATAGATAAGAATATTCCTTACACATTTTCTGATTAGTTTGCAGGCGACATTAGTCGCCAGTCTCAGACACATTCAAAGTTTCGCTCCCTCAACGAGGCGAACATTTTTAGATGACCAAGGCCAAAGGCCATTAGGATTGGGTGAGGGAAACTAGACAGCTTGGATCCATTATTATTTATATTATGAAGAACAGGGTCTTATTGCATGCAAATATCGAAAAAAGGGAGAATTACAAAAGATCAAATTTTAAGTTGAAGCACTAAAATTTGTCGTTTGATGATTGCATTGATGATAGCTGGAGCGAGAGAATGATTTCCAGAATATCCGGCTCGAAGGACCAACTTAATTTTTAGTTTTCAAAGCATGAGAATGATTTCCAGCAGATCCGGCTCGAAGAACACATCAAATATGATCGTTTATGGGGCAAGAGAATGATTTTTAATGCAGATCCGGCTCGAGGGACCATCAAATTTTTCATTCAAACTGCTAGATGGTGATTTCAAGCAGAACTGGCTCGAAGGACCACTCAAATTTTACATTCAAATTGCAAGATGGTGATTTCCAGCAGAGCCGGCTCGAAGGGCCAATCAAATTTTGAGTTGCAGCACTAAAATTTGTCGTCTGAAGGTTGCATTAATGATAGCTGGAGCGAGAAGAATGATTTCCAGAATATCCGGCTCGAAGGACCAACTAAATTTTGAATTTAAAGAGCAAGAGGATGATTTCCAGCAGATCCGGCTCGAAGAACCAATCGAATATGATCGCTTATGGGGCAAGAGTATGATTTTCATTCAGATCCGGCTCGAAGGACCAACAAATTTTTCGTTTAAAAGGCTTAAGGATCATTTTCAGCAGATCCGGCTCGAAGGACCAGTACAATTTAAGCATCTACCGGTACATGCTGGTGCGCAAGGAAAATTTCCAGCAGATCCGGCTCGAAGGACTAATCAAATTTTCAGTTTTCAGCAGATCCGGCTCGAACGACCAGTCAAATTTTTGACTTTGGCACTTAAGTATTTCGTTTCGAGCATCTAACGCTGCTTGCAGGGTCGCTAGGATGATTTTCAATAGATCCGGCTTGAAGGTCCAATCAAATTTTGAGATTTCTGCAGATCCGGCTCGAGTGACCAGTCAAATTTTTGACATTGGCACTTAAGTATTTCGATTCAAGCATCTACCGCTGCTTGCTGGGGCGCTAGGATAATTTCCAGCAGATCCGGCTCTAAGTACCAGTCAAACTTTGAGTTTAGCACAAAACCGGGGAACACCGCGCATCCAGGAATAGACCGTTGAAGGTCCAATCAAATTTTGAGTTTTCTGCAGATCCGGCTCGAAGAACCAGTCAAATTTTTGATATTGGCACTTAATTATTTCATTTCAAGCATCTACGTTGCTAGATATCCGGCCAAGGACCAAAATTTGAGTTTTCAGCAGATCCGGCTCAAAGGACCAGTAAAATTTTTGACATTGGCACTTAAATATTTCATTTCAAGCATCCACCACTGTTTGCTGGATCGCCAGGATGATTTCCAGCAGATCCGGCTCGAAGGACCAATTAAATTTTGAGTCTTCAGCAGATCCGGCTCGAAGGACCAGTAAAATTTTTGTCGTTGGCACTTAAGTATCTCATTTCAAGCATCTGCCGCTGCTTGCTGGGGCGCTAAGATGATTTCCAGCAGATCTGGCTCCAAGGAACAATCAAATTTTTCGTTTAAAGCAGTTCCGGCTTGAAGGATTTTACAAATTTTAAGTTGTGGCACTTAATTTTTTCGTTTGCAGCCGCCACCAATGTGTTCTGGGGCAAGAGAACGATTTCCAGAAGATCCGGCTCGAAGGACCAATCAATTTTTTCATGTTTGAAACTTTGTATTGGGTTTTTTCTTCAAAATAGTCAATATATAACAAAACTCAGTGGAAAGTCTGACTAAAATGCCTTCCCACAAAATGTTTTTCCCCACAATAAACTAAAAGCATTCACAAATTAATCCCCACCCCAGGGGACAGTCTGGCTATTGACTTTTAAAACAAACAAAGTTCATTTCAAGGCTTATTAACATACTTTTCCAAACATAATTTGAAACTTGAGCAAAAGCAAATTAAGTGCACACTAAAATGCATTGATAATCCTCTGCACACACACAAACTGACAGCCATTTACTAAGCTTTCAAATCAAATTTGAATTAGAAATTCAAATCGTCAGGATATTGTACTGCAAAAATAAGCAAAAAGCCAATGTTGAACATCTTAATTATGGCCCAAATAAGGGTCACAGACAAAGGTGAATTGGCAGGCTCCACCCACACACATATTCCTATTGATTCAACGAAGCGAACCGAAACGAAACGAAATGAATCGCATCAGCAAAGAAAATAAACATAAAAATCAGACAAAAAAAAAGCAGCAGAAGCACAACTTGAATTTCGTTGTTATTAGGGGCGGGGGGGGGCGAACAATGGGTTAAGGGGCAGGACAAACAATCAAATCAAATATTAACGAGAGCTCAACAGCAGAGAACAAAGTTTAAAGAATAAATATGCCAAAGACTTTTGTTAAGCAAAACGCAACAGAAAAATTGTTGTCAGAAACTTAAGAAATTTGAAACTTTATATTGTAGAGAAGAATTGGAGAAGGAATCTAGTTTAATTAGACAAATTTTGGAAGAAATTAAATATTTATCAATTTGAGGTATTCAATAAACAAAGGGAAACTTTCAGACTAATTGAATGATACTAAGAAAGAAAGCTCAAACTAAAATGTAAGCTAAAAATTCTTTCAAACAGATTGTAACAAGCTTGTCAACTCTCACATTATCTAAACTCTTTAAGTTCAGCTTTAAAATCCTTACAAATGTTTATAAATCTTAACTAAACTTAAGGCAACGCCGTGCTTTTATGTCAAGCTAAGAGCAGCATTCTTTAAAGTATTTTGCAACATTCATCAATGCTTGCTAAGTAGAGAATGCTATCCAAATGATCCGGCTCGAAGGACCAAATATTTTTTACTCCTCTCTTCTTCTTCTCTAAGTTATTTTCGAACACATTTTTCATGTCATCTTTCTGTTATTTAATTACACATAATTTGCTCTACACTTCTGAGCAGCAGCAGCAGCACCATTTTCATTGTGTGTGTGTGTGTTTATGATTGTGTCATAAATATGCCAAAAATGTTGCATACTTGCAGGGGCACATAAGCATGCAAAATTAGCCCACACACACACACACATGCTCACACACGCTCGAGTGCTCTCATTAGGCAGCATGTTTGTTACTTTTCATGGTCCTTGGTCCTGGTCTTGAGTTGACTTTTGTTTGTAGTTGTTGTTTTTTTTTCCTGCTGTTGCTTCCGCCTGTTTTGACTTACACTTTCTCTCTTTCTCTCTCTCCCTGTGTGTGTGAGTGTTGCTTTCATTTTTGTTTCGAGCATGCAATGTTTGTTTTTTTTTTTTTTTTGTGTTGCGCCTACAACAATTTTCAACGCTTTTATTCTTGTCTTTATTAAAACTTTGCGTAGAGAGAGAGAGAGAGAAAGACAGGCGAACCATTAATGTTTTCTTTCATTTTCAGTCGCTTTTTTATGTTTGCCTTGACTTGGTTTTAGATACGACTAAGCTGGGTGTAGTACAGAGAGATGAGAGCGTGATTCATGGCAGAAGTTGCAGTGGAATTATTGGAGAGCTTGGTGAAGGTATCCGGCTCGAAGTACCAAGAAATCAAAGGTAGGGATTCTTGATCCGGATCGAAGGACCGAGCAATTATTGCTAGATTTTGATTTGTGCAGGAGAGCTCTTACCAGCGATCTTATTGGAGAGCTTGGTGAAGGTATTTGGTTGGACATCCGGCTCGAAGTACCAAGAAATCAAAGGTAGGGATTCTTGATCCGGATCGAAGGACCAAGCAATTATTGCTAGATTTTGATTTGTGCAGGAGAGCTCTTACCAGCGATCTTCTTTTTAAGCAACCGGCTCGAAGGAACATATTAAAGGTGAATATAACTACTTGATCCGGCTCGAAGAACCAAACATATAATGCGTAGGGTTGTAGAACTTCATTTAGAATGAAGAGCTCTTGCCAGCGATCTTCTTTTTAAGCATCCAGCACCTCAGTGGAATCATAATAGAGAGTATGGTGAAGGTAATTAAACGAATATTTGGCCCGAAGGGCCAAACAATGAAAGAGCTCTTGCCAGCGATCTAATTACTAAGCATCCGGCTCGATGTACCAAAAACTTAATGAGCTCTTGCAAGCGATCTACTCTTTAAATGTCCGGCCCGAAGGAACAAGCACTCCACAATTTCAGTGGGAATCATTAAAGAGTATAGTGAAGGTAGTTGATTGAACATCCGGCTCGAAGGACCAAAAAATAACAGAGCGATTTTCTTACCAACTGTAAACGAACGAGTTAGGGCTTGCCTCCTAACAGTCGGCATGCGAACGAGTTAGGAGGCAAGCCGAGGCCGGGTCGACCGAAGCGGAGATGGCGCGACCAGGTGCAGGGAGATATTGCGGAGCTGGGTGTGTCCTCCTGACAGAGGCGAGTGGCGGGCATTAGTGGCAGCGGCCGAGACCGTAAAACGGTTGTGATGATTTGATTACCATCAATGGCCAAAGAAGAAAAAGAAGATTTTCTTACCAAGCATCTGGCTCGAAGGACCAAAAAGTTAAATAGCTCTTGCAAGTGGTTTTCTCTTCAAACATCGGGCTCGAAAGAACCAAAAAGTCCAGAATTTCAGTGGAATCATTCGAAAGTATGGTAAAGGAGATGATTGAACATCCGCTCAAGGACCACAAAAATAAGCGATCTCTCTTTAAACATCCGGCTCGAAGGACCAAAAGTTAAATAGCTTTGCAAGTGGTTTTCTCCTCAAACATCAGGCTCGAAATAACCAAAAGTCCAGAATTTCAGTCGAAAGTATGGTAAAGGTAGATGATTGAACATCCGGCTCGAAGGACCAACAAAATTTAAGAGTTCTTCTAAGCGATCTTCTCTTTAAACATCCGGCTCGAAGGACTAAAAAAACTAAAAATTTCAATGGAATCATCACCATCCGGTGAATGTAGTTGATTGACCATCCGACTCGAAGGACCAAACAATTAAAGAGCATGTAGGAGTGTGATTTGCACTTAACATATTTTTTGCTACTTTATTAATAAAATCCCAATATTTTCAAATATTAACTGATCGTGGCAGATCTGGCCTCATCATGAGAACTAGTTCCGAACTTGGCAACCCTGTACAGAATTATGCCGAGTTCCTAGTGAAAAAGTGACAGATCACTCCTGGCTGGATTTACATGCAATTAATTTGCCAACCGATCAAGTCTGTGTCTGATGAAAATTGTTATCAAGGTATTTAAGTGAACTATTTGGTCATATTGTGCTCGGATTGATTAGAGCAAGGGTGCCCAGAACGAGCTTACCAGCGCGTCAAAACCAATACACATACACCAAATATATTTCAAGCAATAACAACAAAATGAGATAGAGAGAGAGAACCGATTTTTGTTTTTTGTATGTGGTCATTGCTGTGTCAAGAACACTGACAAATACGCATTAGCAACGCAGATCTGCTTCGACCCTATTGCATTGAACACCAGGGAGCGAATGACAATGTGTTTGGTCTCTTCGCGCAAGCCTCCGCATGAGTTCGGCTCGTGCCGCCGCGGAAAGCGACAAGCGTTCGGCCGTACGCATAAGCATTTTGTTGTTGTGTTCGAGTTTGCGAGAGACATAGGAGAGAGAGAATAGAGACACATATGAAGTTGTTGTTGCAGGTCAGAGCGCGACAACAACAAAACATAGAGCACGCATAAGATTTTTTTTTTGCTTTTTGCTGGCTTATGGCGTGCGCAAAATGTATACGCGCAGGCTATTCCTTTGCGTAGAACAACAACACAAGCGTGTCTTGCGTAATGGGCATGGGCGCCCCTGGATTAGAGTGTGGTTTTATAGCAATTGATCAGCCCTTCCATATTACGGATTCTTGATCTTATACACTTGCGTTCCAATTACTGGTGGCTGAGTGTCAATTGCATTGGTACTGACTACATACATCTTTTTGTGGGGCGAGACTTCAGGATTCGATCTTTGTGGCCTTCTCCGGCCTAACCTATGAGAATCGCTGAGGCGTCCGCGCCTGCATATCAGCCAGCTCATTATTTAAGCACCTTTCTGGACTATCTTTATGACTCTGAAGCGTTTCTTGAATTCATTTATATCTAACATAGTTGAAAATAATTAGTTGTCTTTAAAATTTGAATTGAATTTGCGATTGCTTTGGTATTGGTATCCGGCATTGGCCTCCAGTGGATCATAATTTCTTTGATAGTTCTCGCAGTGCAACAACATCAGTCTGCAGGTCTGTCGACGACGTTGGAGCCAGCTTTTTTTGTAAGTACGGCATAGCCGCAGACTCAAAATACGTAAGTCAGATCGATCAGGACGATTTTAGTCGACTTTTTCGACCTAATAAATTCATTTGATCTAATTGATTTCCTTTATTGATTTCGTACTATAAGATTAATCATGAATTAAATTGTTGTTTATATGGGCATCTGAAGTATAAGCTGCATCATTTGAATGGGTAAAGGCATATCTCATCCATGGCCTTTACAGGATGTGAGGGTAATCGACGAAATCATTAACACCTTAGTTCTTCAAAGAGATTTAGTATGTGTAAACTTTTAGTTTAGTCAATTGGTTGGCTTTATTACGTTCCTTCCTTAACTCTGTCTACGATCTTTAGTTATGTGACGGTGCAGCTCGCTAGGTGGCAAACACCCACACCCACTTTCCCTGAGCACAGTCGACCCCGTAGGCAGAGTACGCCTCCCCTTGAAGAACCAATTACGTAAAGAGCTTTTTCAAGCGATCGATTTTCTTTTTAAGCATCCGGCTCGAAGGACCAAACAATTTAGAATTGTAGTAGAAATATACTACATACTCTCAGGTGAAGGCAGTTGATTGAAAATCTGGCTTGAAGGAACAAAAAATTAAAGAGCTTTTGCCTGCGATCTTCTTACGTAACATCCGGCTCGAAGGACCAAAAACTTAATGTGCTCTTTATTCATCTAGCTCGAAGAAGCAAGCAATCCAGAATGTCAGTAAAATCATTAGAGATTATGATATGAAGGTAGTTTATTGAACCTCCAGCTCAAAGGACCATCAAATTAAAAAGCTCTTGCCAGCGATCTTCTTACTAAACATTCGGCTCGAAGGTTTAAATAGCTCTTGCAAGCGATCTTCTCTAAACTCATCTAGCTCAAGGGACAAAACACTTCAGAATTGGAATCATTAAAGAGTATGGTGAAGTTATTTGATTGAATAACCGGCTCGAAGGACCAACAGCTTAAGAAGTTTTGTCAGTGATCTTATTATGCATCCAACTCGAAGGGCCGAGCAATAATGAATTCGGTTAGACTTTTAGATTTCAAAGCATCTTTCTTCCACTCTTTCTAGGGCTGACTTTTAACTAGCCAAGGACACGTAGAGAATGATTATTCGGCGCAAACAGCTGTAAAATCGTTTAAGTTTCACGGTTGGGGCTTTTGAATAGTTCCAAATTTAAGTATTTTGGGACTTCTAATCTTACCTAAAATTTATATTTTATACAGTTTTCACTTGATTAAAGTACAAAATACAAAAAAAAAGAGACTAATTAATTTAATTAAAAACTAATGACAAAAACTGCTTTGTCTCTGCTCATCTCTAGCTTGTCTGTCATTCTTTTCCTTTCTGATGCAGCGCATGTTTCCACCAGTTGACCAAAGTCGTCTTCGTCCTCTGAGTGCTTACAAACTAGTTGACCCCTTGCTAGTTGTGCGTCTTTCAACTTGACTTTCTTTCGCAAGTGTAACGTTTTGGAGGCCTTTGCCAGGGCAAAAAAAAAAAAAAAAGTGCATTTGGTATTCATGGCAACATGTGCGCAGGACTCCTGCTCACCTACACACACACACACACACACATACAGACACTTTAGAACTCTTGATTCTTCTTTTGTGGGTCTGTTGCGGTGCGCACTTGTCTTTGATTTTGGTTTTTTTTTTTTCTTCTTCTGTTTTCTCTTTGTTGACCCGCCGGCGGCTACAAATGTGTAGCCAGGCTCTGGCTCTACTAGCGGAGGACAAAGGGAAGGACACACCGTCTTGGTCTTTGGTTTTTTAACCTTTATTACGTTTTAGCCAAAAGGCAAAACTTGGCTTTGCTTTAATGAGCACAATTTTATTAGCCGCTTTAACATTTCTGCGCTTCGGCTCTTTTGACTTCAAGTACAAACGAAATGTACAACTTTTTTGTTTGCATATTTTAGTTGAAATGAATTTTTTGCGAGAAAATGGACATAGAGGCATGATCATAATTGAAGGGAGGGGAGAGACCAAGAAGGTGGGGAAAAGAAAGATTCATTAAGCTAGTTCGAAATTTGAAAAATAGTGGGTGGGTAATTGGGTTGGTAAATCTTCTTAAGGCTCCGAAAGGGCATTAAGAGAAACCTGATTTTAGAAGAATGGGCTTTTGGGAGTACAGAAGAGCTGACTAGGAATCCATAACGTCCCTATATACTAACCTAGTTCAAAATGCAAAGGAGTCAAGCCGCACTTTTACTAACCAAGGTAAATTTTAAAACAATGATGGGCAAATTTGGGAAGTTAAACACTCTTAAGGCCTCAAAATAGAACCGGTTCTAAAAAAGTCGGTTTGGACTTGTATTACAGAGCTTTCAAAGAATACATAACTCCCATTTTTATGACCCCAGGTCAAAATTTTTCGAATTTAAACTTATTTTTGGTATGGAACATTCAATTAGGGCGTGAAAATTGGAAATATTTTGGCATGATAATGCATCTTGGGGCCTGAGAGAAAGATTTCTAGATGATCCGGCTCGAAGAAACATTGCAATTTTGAGCTGTGAAGTGATTTCCTTCAAAATCCGGCTCGAAGGACCAACAAAACTTTGAGTTGGGAGGGTTTTACCGATGTTGATACCGAAGACCAATCAAATTTTGAGTTGTGAAGGTTCTACCGATGCTTGCTGGGGCAAGAAAGTGATTTCCAGAATATCCGGCTCGAAGGACCAATAAAATTTTAAGTTGTAAAGGGTCCACCAATGCTTGCTGTGATGAGAAAACTATTTCCAGAAAATCTGTCTCAAAGGACCATGCAAATGTTGAGCTGTGAAGGTTCTACCGATGCCTGAAGGGGCAAGAAAGTGATTTCCAGGAATTCCGTCTCGATGGTCCAATAAACTTTAGAGTTGTGAAAGATTTACTGATGTCGATACAGAGGACCAATTAAAATTTAAGTTGTGAAGTGTTTGCTGGCGCGGGGGGATGAAGGACCAATCATATAATTCGTAAAAAAGGGCTAAGGGGTCATTTCCATCAGATCCGGCTCCAAGGAACAATAAAATTTTTCGTTAAGAGGGCACAATTATAGTTTACAGTATGATCCGGCTCGAAGGACCAATTACATTTGAAGTTGTGAAGGGCCCACAACAATGATTGCTGACGCGCATGGATGATTTTCAGCATATCCGGCTAGAAGGACCAATCAAATAGTCGGTAAAAAAGGGCTAGAGGGCAATTTCCATCAGATCCGGCTCGAAGGACCAATCAAATTTTTCGTTTTAAAAGACCTAAAAATTTTCTTAAAGGACTAAAAGATTTTTCGATGATCCGGCTCGAAGAATTAAATTTATAAGACGAGGATGATAGAATCCGCTGAAGGACCAACAAATTTTCGTGTTTCAGAGGACATAATAAAAGATAGTTTTCAGATGATCCGGCTCGAAGGACCAATTAAATTTGAAGTTGTGAAGGGTCCACAACAATGTTTGCTGACGCGATGGGATGATATTTAGCATATCCGGCTCGAAGGACCGATAAAATACTCTGTATAAAAAAGATAGAGGGTAATTTCCATCAGATCCGGCTCCAAGGACCAATCAAATTTTTTGTTTAAAGGGCAAAAGGATAGTTTCCAGAAGGTCCGGCTCGAAGGACCAATCAAATTGGGAGTTGTGAAAGGTCCACACTAGTATTTGCTGCCGCGCTAGGATGATTTCCAGCATATCCGGCTCGAAGGACCAATAAAATATTCAGCTAAAATTGGCTAGAGGGCAATTTCCAACAGATCTGGCACAAAGAATCAATCACATTTTTCGCTTAAAGGGCTAAAGGTTAGTTTCCAGAAGATCCGGCTCGAAGGACCAATCAAACTTGGAGTTGTGAAGGGTACATACCCGTATTTGCTGGCGTGCTAGGATGATAGAGGGCTCAAAGGACCAATCAAATTTTTCGTTTAAAGGGCTAAAGGATAGTTTCCAGACGATCCGGCTCGAAGGACCAATCAAATTTGAAGTTAAAGTAAATATGCAAAATAATATGCATTCCCCCAAAACTTGTTGGATCGATAAATAATGCTAAGCACCTTTGGCTTCAGGTTATAAAATGAATCAAGCTCCCACCTTAAACATTTCAGGGTCAATTTGAGACCTTTTTTTTTGGGGTGTGGTTTTCGGTGACCAAAGATTTGCAAGTTGTTTGCATATTTTTAAGTGCTTTATGTGATTGTTTCGCAGCCCTTTTTTTTTTTTGTCTATTTTAGATGCGGTCCTGTTGTGGTTATCTCATTATCAGCCTCATTGTGTTGGGAAAGGGTTGCCGCTGCTGCTGCTGTTGCATTACATTCGACAAGCTTTCTAATTTGTTTTTAATTTTCTACAATTCGCAGTTTTCTCGGTTGGCACCTTTCGCTAGCAGCTTAACCTCTCTTTCTCTTTGGCTCGGCTTACCTCTGGCATATTAATGAGCTCTTGCCTTTAACACGCTTTTGAATTAGTTGCCAACCGCGTTGTCGTTTTCACCTTGCTCAACTTTCTTGATTTTCTATGGGGAAAAAAGAAAAGCAAACAAAAAAAAAAAAAAAGAAGGAAACTTTCCTCCAGCTTTCAGCATTTTAATTTGCTTCCCGAAGTTTTGTGTTTTTGTTATGGCCACGCACATTTTCCACTTTCGCTTTGAACAACTTCATTCGTTTTTTCTTCTTTTTGCTCATTTTGCGCTTAATTTCCGTTTTAATTTCGTGCATTTTATTCAAAACCTGAAAAGGCATTACAATTAGGCCTAGACCAGCGGGTGGGTTGGTGCTTTGGTGGGGCGGCAGTAATGCGGGCTGGTCATTGCTGACGTAGGCAAAAAGCACACAGTCACGTCGAAAAGTTTCTCTGTGTGTGTGTGTAGAAAATTTCATACGCCAGCAGAAATTTAGGGGGCGCGTGTCCTTTCAACATTCGATAGGCTTTTGTGTGTGTGTGCTGGCTGACTTATAAATCAGCTGAGGTCAGACAAACGAGTTTAAGATAAGATAATAGCGAAAAAAAAACAATACAGCACTAATTCGATAATAAGCTTTAAGCTTTCTCACTTATGTAGCGTCAGCCTAAAAGCTTAGGCAAAAAATATACGAAATATACATCAACAGATCAAGCAAAAGCTTTAGGCTTTCTTACTTATCTAGCGTCAGACTGAAAGCGAGAAAAAAACATCACCTTATTGCTTAAAAGCTTTAAACTTTCTCTCTAATACAGCGTCAGCGTAAAAGCTAAGACAAAGATCACGCAAAACCTTTCCACTCTCCCACTTATGTAGCGCCAGACTAAGAGCTTGGGCAAAATAACAAAAAATACATCAACATATTGCTTAAAAGCTTTAAGCTTTCTCACTTAGTGCGTCAGCTAAAACTAGCTTTCACATCTTACGCATTATTCCTTAAATTTAACATAGCAAAAAACCGACCTTAGAAATAATTAAAAATCTCCAAAAAGCTTTCCCTCTTATGCAGCGTCAGCCTAAAAGCTTGAAGCTTAAAACTGTTTTTACTTATGTAGCGTCAGCCTAAAAGTTTGCTCAAAAGATACACAAGAAATAGATCAACAAATCGCACAAAAGCTTTCTAACTAATGTAGCGTCAGCCTAAAAGCTTTAAAATATAAACTTCTTCACATATGTAGCGTCAGCCTAAAAGCATGGTCGAAAGGAATACAAGAAATAGATCAACAAATCGCCAATAGCGCAAAAGCTTTCAAGCTTTAGGTAGCGTTAGCCCAAAAGCTTAAAGCTACAAACTTTTCCACTAGTGTTGTATCCACCTAACAGTTTGGGCAAAAGAATAAAAACAAATAGATCATCAAAACGCTCAAAAGCTTTCTAGCTTAGGTAGCGTCAGCCTAAAAGCTTAAAGCCTTGAACTTTTTCACCTATGTAGCGTCAGCCTAAAAGCTTAAAGCTTTGAACTTTTTCAACAAATCACTATAACTGACTTTTTTTGTAGCACGAAAAATATTTCTCGTGGTGGACAATTAATTTTCTCTACATTTTGTACCCAAACAATCAACCTATTAATTTCCATTTTACCACTTCCAATCAACTATGTGTCAAGCTTTCAAGTTCTTGTCAAATAAAACCAAATCGAATTGAAATTTCAACCCACATTTTGATTCTCAAATAGAAACATTACAAGTATTTTAAATTTCCAAGAATTATTTTTAACTTTAAAGCTACGATGAACTTTTTTTTTTTTTGGGGGGGGTTAGGTGTGTTTTTATATCATTGGTGTTGTTGTTGTGTTTCCACACTCAACGAGCGTGGAGTGAGCATAAGCATCGGGGGCAATAAATAAGATAATATGTATGTATGTCCTGAGTACTGACTTGGACTTTGGATGGCAACAACAGGGAAGGGCAGACGGAGAGACGGCTCAGCAACGCCCACGCACTTTGCCAGCTTTGGGTTACCATGAAGATGGGATGCCCGCAGGGGGGAACTATTTGTACAAGTTAACGTGAATAATATTTACTTACAGGCATAATAAATAGTGCTTTTGTATAAGAGCAGCATGCAATAGCAGTAGTAGCAGCAGGACATACAGGACACAAAATCTAAGGAAGCGCACACTTGTGCAGAGACTTGTGTAAGTACCAGCCATTTGTTTAGACTTGAGAAGCCACCTTCTACCTCGGGTTGTTTGCTCAGACAACCAAATCAAATTGAAAAGTAAACGCAGTTCGCATTCAAAAGCTACAAAATGTAAGTAAGCATGTGTGTGTGTGTGTGTGTGTGTGTTGGGTGTGTGAGCTTATGTCACCTGATGGCTAGTTGGGTGCATAAACTAAGCCTTGGATTCCTGGGGCAACAATTGAGATTGAAACGATGTATAATCTTATGTTTTGATAAGTCAGTGACTTTTGAGTAGACAGAAATCGATTTTATTGAGCTTTTTTGAGTTGGCGACCGTGACATTTTAGCTTGTTTGAGGTGGCGACCGTGATATTTTACGTTTTTTTTTACAAAAGAAGCTCAGGTTGCGGTGGAACCCTGCCCAACACTTCTTTTAAGTGATGGAGTGTCAGCAAATTAGGCACCCATCTTGCGGATAGTTCGAGTCAGATGGTTACAGCCTGAGTTGTGAGAGACGAAACCTTGCATAAAACAAGCTCAGATTTTGGTGGAACCTCGCCTATCACCTCTTGGAAGTGGTTAAGTGTGAGCAATCAAGGCACCCATTTAGCTCTTACTCTGTCAAGATGCTTACAGTCTCAGTCACCCTAAGCACTTTCATTCTACACAATGGTTCCCTATTATTCCAAAGATTCCATTGACAATTTCTCAACAGTTTCCATTTTCATTGAGATTAAAGAAGTTTTCTTCAAGACTTGGCTCTACTTAAATCCGCTCTACTTCAACTTCACTCCTCTTCAACTCAATAATTGCGTATTTCCTTTTGCACAGTATATCAATATTTAATATGCCAAGTTTTTGTATGTTGAAAATTAATTAATTATGCTGAAATATTCTGGAAAACTAAAAGGTAAATTGCATCATATTGCTCAAACAATTTGACAGGCTTCAAAATAGGCAACAAGCTAATAAAGTTTGCCCCGAGAGCAAGAGAAATTAATTATATTCGAGTTGGACTGACGTCTCGCCGGGTCGGGTGGGGGGGTCAGCATTTGTGCTGACGGATTGGATTTATCGATGAATATTTTTACTTTATGACCGCGGTCAATCCTTTCGCTTCTATTTGCAGACTTTTTATTGCTGGTCTCGGTCGTAAAATGGGGAAAATGCTGATTAAATACCACGTAATAGATAGTCCCCTCTCAATCCCCAGCCGGGGGGGGGGGAGGCTTGTTAAATTACATTCAATAAACAAGCAATGAATATTTTATTGCGCTGTCTTCCTCCAAAAAGTTCGAACACAAAAGGTAAAATATAATTTATGATTTTTCAAGGACATGAAAGCAGATTGATTTACGCTCGAATGGCACAAATCTCATTTTAATAGAATCATTTTGGGTCCCCTTTTTATGGAGTCTCAAAGTTATGTTGCCCCATAAATTGTTGTTGTGCTGTTGGATTTTAATCGTTTTTGCTTGTGGTTCACTTGGGATACAAGGATTGAAGAAAGGGCGCAGACAAAACATAAAAATAAAAAAAATTTAGGATGCATTTGAAGCTTAAGTAGGAGTAAACAAGTGGAAGTTTTATACCAAACTCGAAAGGGCAATGAGTAAGAGAAAGGTCGTCTCATTGCATTCCTTGAAAATGTACTTGGTAACAAATAACATACTTTAAATAGATGCTATAACTAATTTAAGTCAAGTTTTCATTCAAAAATGCTAAATTTAAACAATATTATCACTTGGACGTGTTACTTAGTTGTATAAGCTCTAATATTGCATGAGTACCTACGAAATATAAGAGAAGTAGTACCAAAACTGAAGTCGACTATAACTTCCAAGTGAAAAAAGGGCGATGCATCTGCATCACTGCTGGCTAACGTGAGCGGTGAGTCTTACCTAAGGGATAAATGTAACAAAATCGATTATATTACCTAGTGTATGGTCCTCCCATGACAAGAATTGCTTTACCTATGGCAGAAACCATTAACTCAGAACCAGATATATGTAAAAACGTTAAAAAGGTGTGACTGTTTTTTGATAAAACAATATTTTTTAGAAAAAAAACGGAAGTTAACTAAATAATACATTTCCTATGGCAGAAATCGGTTCAAGTAGAACTTGTTTTCGGAAAATGGTTTGAAAATAGTGCGACCGTATTTTGTTTAAAAACCTTTTTTAAGTCCAAACACCGTTGCAAATGATGTAATACATTACCGCTAAAAATAGAGCAAATTTTAATTTAAACAATCGGTCGAAAAACTAGTTCTAGTGAGAAAAACTTTTTTGTTTTTAATGAAAGCGTCCCTATCATTGGCATACACTTATTTTATATACTTTTACACAATTCTACAAAGTTTGGTCGAAATCGGATGACACTGCATAGAACAATCGGTCGAATAGTTCGATGAAAAACTTTTGTTTTAATGAAAGCGCCCTTATCATTGGCAACACGTTTTATATACTTTTACACAATTCTACAAAGTTTGGTCGAAATCGGATGACTACAGCATATATCTTATCAAGTTTGAAGTACCAATTCAGTTATGAACAAACTGCCATAAATTAAACATAATCATTTAAAAACTTATTTTATAATCTTTTGTATTCTTAAAAAATGTTTTTTATGACTATGGAAAACATTGTGCTCCTATATTTCCTCGTGGATGTTATCCAAACTTAGAAGTCACTGTAAGGAAGTGCATCATACCTAACAGTCCGCCCTTCTGACTTAGTGCTGCCTAAAATTATGATGGCATGATCATCCCAATTCTAGTACTGAAACCGCAGCGTATGCGAACCACGCCTAAATTGGAGCTGACTTTGGTTCTCTCATCTTGGATAGCGCATAAACAGAGTAGAGTACGTTCTCTCTAAAAAGTTATATTTGTTATTTACAAATGTGTGCAAAGAACGATGTATATATGTTATGACATTTCGAATTTTCAAACTTATATAAAAATGTATCAAATAAATAACTCAAAGATCATTTTGATACTCTCTAGGATTATATTGATACAATAAAAACGATACTGATATTGATACCAATTTCATCTGTCGAGCAGTGTAAAGGAATTAAGAAAGAATTCTAGATTGCCAATGTGTGCTCAGAAATAGGCGGATTGCATCGGCAACATTTGATTAACGAAGAATAAAACGGCCTAATATAATAAACTTTAAGAAAAAATAGCTTAAATCAATTTTGTTAAACCAGTGGTGATAAAAGTAGAAATTTCCCAAACAAAATTTCGTAATACCAAATCTGTTACTTGCACTTATCATTTATCGCATTACATCTCTGAAACCATTGATTAAGACATACTAGAAACTTTTCGTCGCTATCGGAATTAAAAAGTTTAAGAAACATCAGATGTTCCACTCACAAGTTTTTTTTAACTTAAATGTGCAAAATGAGCACTAAATCTTCAGATTTTGGGGGTCCCCGAGGAAACCCAAGGATAAGAAAGTGCTGTACGCCAAGGCATTTCCCAGGTTTGTGCACTTTTGTGAAATTTGTAGCACTGTGTAGTTAGTCAATAGTGAAGGTGACTTTATAATAATTTAAGAAAATAAAGTTTTACCCTAGTTGGCCTTGCTTTTGGTGTGAAATGTTTTCAATCAAAGTATGCTGTGAGAATTTTGAATTCACTTGGGAATATTTCTGGATTAAATTGTTCATTAGTTTGCGGCGACTTGTGTCGTCAACAACTAAGTTTTGTTTTTTTCTTTCTTAATTTTTCTTTTCTTTTTTATTTCGAAACAATTAATTTTGGATGTTTGCGCTTAAAAAAGTGTGTAAAAACAAAAAAACAATGGCAATATTGATATCAATCTGTACGGTTGTCTTCGACCTAAAATGAAAAGCAATGCAGCAAGTTGGATGCTAATTTGGATGTGTGTGCTAAAGCTCGATCATATCTATATTACCTGACTATTGTTTTGTTAGAAAACTGTTAATTTATTGCTTTTTTCTGTTTATCCCTTTTTTTAAACTGCATTATAATTGTGTAATTTTCCATAAGTGAGACAATGATTTGGATGTTACTCGTTACTCGTTACGACTGTGTGTTTAAGTTCGTTTAACTCTTAAAACATTAAACACTTGTAAAATTTGGAAACAAAAAGAAAAGTCTTGAAACGAGACGATAATTTATGTGTTACTCGTTACGAGTGTGTGTTAAATAGTGATTTTTTTTTATCGTCCAACCGCAATATCCAATTGCAACATCAGTTTGCTGGAAAGGCACTCCGACCCACCCACCCGAATACAGAAAAGCAAACACAGAAAAGCAAACACAAAAACAAACACAAAGAAAGACAAAAACAAAGAAATACAAAGGCGGAAGCAAACACAAAAACAAACACACAGACACCAGTTGCTCAGGAAGGCTTGGCCATAGCACACGTCTGCAAGTGGCACTCCGCGTTTTGCCTTTCTAAAGGCAGCGTGCTCTTCCGCCATCTTGGCAGCATCCATTTTGTACTATTGAACAAGTAAGGGAGCTGTAGTCGAGTGCCCAGACTACAAAATACCCTGTTCCCTTGATTTCGTGTGTTTTCCTTTACATACACACACACTCACACATACACACACTCCAACATACACACAAACGCATGGCATGCGGCCGCGCGCGATAACTGACAATGCAAGACCCCCCTCTCTCCCAAAAGCAAAATTGATGCGTATATAACTTCGGTGTTTGTTGTCCGATCTTATTAATATTTTCAGAATATATAAATATTGGGCCTTACTTGATATATGCAAAGTTTGGAAGGTCTATCTTTAAAATTGTGGCTCTGACAGTTTTTTCCAAATCTGAAACAAACTCGTATTGAATCGGGTATAGACCTACCTACATGCAAAAATTTGTGGCTCTAGCTCTTATAGTCTCTGAGAAACACGCGTTCATACGGACAGACGGACGGACACGGCTAAATCGACTCGGCTGTTGATGCTGATCAAGAATATATATACTTTATAGGGTCGCAAATGTTTCCTTCTACCTGTTACATACTTTTGCACAACTTCATGATCCCCCTTTTCCCATTTTCAATGGGAACAGGGTATAAAAATGCATACAAAATGTGACCGTATTATTAGAAAACAAATTATTTTAAACATAAGTCGATGTGGAACCGATTAAATGGAACTAGTTGCTTTTAAAAATGTTGAAAAAATGTGACAGTATCTTGATACTACAATTATACGTTTTATTCAAAACTCTGCCAAAAAGTATGACCGTTTAACATCAAAACAAGCTTTTCGTTTCAAACAATTTTTCTAATGCTTTATTGGTAACAGAAAACTACAGAAATAACATACGTTTTATTTAAAAAGTAGAAGATAAAAAGTGTGACCGTATATTATTGAAACAATATTTTTGCCACAAACCGATGAAAACGTTGCTTTTCCAATGCTAAAAAACTATTAAGACAGAACACGTTATACTGTACTTTGAATGATTTAGAGACCTTTGTACTAAGTAAACTTCGACACTTATGCAATGAAGACCATAGGAGCGGCAAACACGTACACAAGGGCATCTGTCTGTTCAGGCAGGCATGGAGAGGCATTGGTTTTGAGCTCCCAGTCAGACATTGATCACTGATGATTGAGGTTGGTCCCTCATGAAATCGCTGTATGATCGACCAGTCTCCCTTGTGGTATTGTGTGTTTCTGTTTTAAGTAAGCATAACGTGGCTATAAACTGCAATAACACGGTTTATTAAAAAAAGTTCGTAAAAGTGTGACCTTATATTGTTTAACCCATATTATCTTTTGCAAAATCAATTCTGAACTATGAAAAGCAGTACTGTGAGCAGAAACCTATAAAAATAGTACACGTTCTATAACAATTTTTTGGGCAACAACCGATTCAAATCATACAAGGCTTTGCCAATGACCTAAACTGATCAAAAATATAACTAGTTTAATATAAAAACGTAGAAAAAGAGTGACCGTATCTTTGACATATTTACTTATTATTTCCGCTAAAGGCCCAGAGAGAGTTAAGCAAAAATCGATTTTTTTTTTTATGGACATAAAATAGAAAGCTACATATATGTAGAATATTTGATGACCAAATCCACTTAATCGAATTGGATCGCGAAACTTCGAGATAGGACAGCCGTGTCAAATCAACCGTCCATTATCACATACAAAGTCTTGACTGGTGAAAGCTTGATATTTGGGACCAATAATTGACAAAAATCAATTTAACAAAGCGTTTTTTTCTCAAACGCTATGAATCCATGTTTTAAAGCGAATCATAACTGGACAGAAAAAATGATTGTTTACAAAAACGTTAATCTGAAAACGATCATTCCTTGAACCAGCTCAAATAAAATGTTTAAAAGTATATTAGGCTGTGGTATTTTTGAGCTGCTCAAGTTTTAAATAAATAAGTGAAAAAAGTGTGACTGTATATTTTCAAAACCATCTTTTCTTTCTTTCAAAAACCGATCTGAATTATGTACTGCTTTGCCAATGGCAGAAATCGATCCAAATAAAACACTTTTCTTTGCAAAACGTTCCAAAAAAGTGTGACCGTTTCTTGATAAAACAATTATTTGTGCAAGAACCGAAAAGAATTAGATAAAGGCCAAATTCCAACGTTTCCAGTGTAAACAAGTAAGAAAGTAGGTTAAACTTTGTGTTAAAGAGATAAGTGTGGCGCCATACGAACTGTGCCTAGTGTCATTTAACGCCGCAGTGGCTCCAAAGAACAGTGTGAAGTTCTTACTATCGATTAAAGCTACTTAAACCGGCTGGTAGGTTAGTTTTGATACCAAACAAAAATGATTGTTAACTTTTTTTTCTGTTTCTCTAGGTGATAAAGTTTCAATAGAGTTTTCCCTATCCAGGAACTTAAAATATTAAAATTGTGTCTAAACTAAGCTTTCAATTACCTACCTAGATTCCACGGGTCTTAGTCCTTTGCATAGAAATGAAACATTTAAGCAGTGTGACTAACAGGAGCCCTGCACAACAAATGGATTAGCTTTGCGAAAACAAAAAAAAAAAAGAAAGTCCAAAATAATACGAAACATAAATATAACTGTAACATTTTTCGTGTGTTGTCCTGTTGTCTTGTTTTCACTTTGATTGCTACGTGTTGCCTTCACACACACACACACACACAGGAAAATTGGATTTTCATGCATACTTGGTCACACGCGCCCCCCAAAACAAAAAAAAAAAAAAAACGAAACAAAAAGAAAGCAAAGTCAAAATGGAGACATAAGGCTTCAGCCACACCCAATGCGAACTCTTCTCGCCCGCTGCTAAACGTTGTTATCTCTGTCCTTTGTCCTTTGTGTTTTATTTCCTCGTTCCGTACTCGTTTGTGCGTTCGTTCGTTCGATTCGTTTCGTTTCGTTTGTGTTGTTGCCTTGGCATAAATTTATTATAAAATAATTTGCATAATTCGTTATTACTCAGCATAAACAAAGTGAAATTAAGATGATTTCTTTTATGCTTCAGCTTTTGTGATTGCCTTTATCCAATGTCTTTGCCTGTCTGTCTGCCTTTCAGTTGTTGCTGCTGCTGCTGCTGCTGCTGTCTATTTTGTCAGTCAGTTCGTCAGAGTCATTACCTATCCAACCCCACCCCAACCCCAACCAAGTTCATTTCCATTTCAACTCATGCTCAGGTGCACACACAGCTGTGCCTCCGTTTCGTGTCTATTCATATAAATCTGTCATTGTCTTTGGGCCTCCTTCCGTCAAAACAAAATATCTATACAAACTTAAGCCCTTTGACACAGAGTTTGCTTAATATTTATGATCAAATCCATTTACAGCCAAAATAGGGGAGGAACAAAAAAAAAAATAGAAGAGCTAAAACATAGATTGAAAATAAATAGTGCAGAAAATCTAATTCAATTGGAAGTTGAGAGATTTTAGTTTGATACTAAAAACAGGGAAACCTTGAACCACTTGCTACAACATTCCAAGCTTAAAGTGAGCATTTTCCCCACACAAAAGGAAGCTATATCTCAGTTTTGTGGATTCTACCGTTTGGGCTGTGCGTTGTTGCTTAGAAGAAACCCACAGTTTTTCGCCCTTAAAGGTCTGTATCCAGATGTGAATTAACGAGAAATTAAGTAACATTTTTATACAAATTTTGAAGCAACATTTTATTTCTGCATTACTTCTGTCATTGTTAAACGAAAATTTTACTTTACTACTCGTTAATTCACATCTGGATACAGTCCTTTAAGTTCGAATTTCTCAAATCACCGCCTAAATGCTTACTGACACCACAAAAGGAAGCAACTGTACAAATTTCAGATGTCAAGCTTTTACCGTATGGTCAGATCCCGTCAGTCTTACTTGTCTACACAGGGTACGTTGGAATTTGGCCTTTTCCACTATTTGCAGCGGTTTTTACACAAAAATGTCTCATGAAGAAACGGTCACACTTTTCTTTAATGTTTTGAAATAAAATGTGTTCTATTTCGATCAGTTTCTACCATCGGTAAAGCATTTCATAGTACAGATTGGGGTTTGGATAAAAAGAAGATTGTTTTGACAATAAACGGTCACACTTTTTGCCACTTTTCAAATATAACAAGTGTTCCATATTTGATTGGTTTTTGCCATCGCAAGATCATTATCTAATTCTTATGAGTTTTTGCAAAGAAAAAAACATTGATTTGTCTAAATACGGTCACTCTTTTTCCCACGTTTTTATATTTAACTAGTTCCATTTTTTAGTTTCAGTCATTAAAAAAGTCATTAAAATCATTTGCAACGGTGTTTGGACCTAAGAAAAATGTTTTTAATCAAAATACGGTCACACTTTTTCAAACTTATTTACGAAAACAAGTTCTACTTGTACCGATTTCTGCCATTAGAAATATATTTCTTAGTTAACTTCCGTTTTCTGCAAAAAAATATTGTTTTATCAAGAAACGGTCACACTTTTTTAGCGATTTTACATAAATCAGGCTCTGAGTTAATGGTTTCTGCCAAAGTTAAAGCATTTCTTGTCATAAACATTAACATAAACTATAAACTAGGTAGTATAGTCGATTTTGTGACATTTATCCCTTAGGTAGAACTCACCGCTCACGTTAGCTAGCAGTTATGCAGGTGTATCGCTCTTGAATCACTTGGAGATGAGAGTCGACTATAGTTTTGGTTCAACTTCTCTGATATTTTGTAGGTACTCTTGCAATGTTAGAACTTAAGCGTCCAAGTGATAAAAATGTTTAAATTTCGCAATTTTTAATGAAAAATGGCCGTAAATGAGTTGTAGCATTTATTTAATGTATGTTATATGGTAGTTGATGATCAGATCCCTTCATCGACGCACAGTCTAAACGGTAAAAGCTAGAAAGCTAAATATTAAACTGTAGCTTCTATTTACAATAAAAGTTTACATTAAGAAAAGATAGCAGTTCAAAAAAAATTATGTACACAGATATAAGTTCTTTTTGATTTCACTCTCTTTGATGTAGAAATCTACTTCAGACAGCTTAGCAAGATAATCAATTTGGTTTTGCAGCTAAATTTATGAGCTCCTGTTGCACTTTTCATGTGTGTGTGTGTGTGCGTGTCTCATTTTCTAAGAGCATTTTACGACAACTGTCCCCTCTCTTCATCCCGGCCGTGCAACAGAGTTGCTGGAGACCAAAAATTTTGTGGCAGCCTTAAGAAACTGTTAAGTGGTCTTAGAAGACTGAGAGTTTTTATGTGCCATTTTTTTTAATTGCTGTCGCTTTTCGAACATTTTACTGCTTCAAATGAGCTGAGGCGTTGAGATTTATGGCTTACTATCTCCCTACTCCACCCACTCCCTCCCCCTCTCTCTCTCTTACTGTCGCCGTCTCTTTCGGTCTGTGGCACACACAAGCAGTTTTGGTCTGTCGTTGATATATTTTGTAATTTACTATGGCAACATTGTCGTTGCCACACACACAAACACACATTTCAATTTAGACACTTAAAAGGACAGAAAAAAAACCCAAAAAACTGTGGCAAAGTTCATTCATTCGTCCACATTGCAAAGTGTCGCATTTCCTCCTGCTGACTGTAGGGGCGCGCACAGTGCCTCAAAATTAATTAGAGAATTCTAACGTCGGGGTCACCACTAATCAGCAGGAATTTTTATGCATTTGTTGTCACTGTACCCCAGCCGGCTGGCTGACTGTGTTGTTTACTTCATTACTTTTCATTTTTTCCAGTTTTGTTTCAGTATTTCAGTTGTTTATGCTATTTAATTATTTTGGTGGTGGTGAACACCACCCGCTAGAACCGCAGAGCCGCAGTGCCAGGCGACGACGCGCACATCCTGCTCGCTCTTGTTATTATTGTTATTGTTACAGTTATTGTTATTATATTGCATTTTATTTTTATTTTTATGGTCAGACGACGACGACGACAACGACGATGCTGTTGATGACTACAAACTGGCATGCAGCTGGGAGCAGCAGCAGCGCAATGAGAAGGCGGTGTCGAGGGTGTCCTAAGACTAGTAAAAAGGAAGGGACAATAAGACATTGTCAACGCCAAAAGCTTTGACTTGTTAAATCCCTTGTCTAGGCATTTCAATCAATTGAATTTTGACATAGAATCGCTTATCGAAGTTAGACTAGAAAATGGTTTTTATTGAAACGATTTGAGCGATCTTAAAGCAGGTTGAGTGAGTTCATTAATTCGTTTGATTCTTTTATTCATTATCGTTTCATTCTTTTATTCATTTCTGTTTTCAGTCAACTTTTAATTCTCCGACTCGTTTTCAAATCATTCTTCTACTTACTTTTCAATTCACTCGTCAAATCATTCTCCTTTTCATCCTTCTATTAATTCCTTTATTTATTACTCTTATCACTTTAGATCCCCACTGAGAAGTTTAGTTAGATCACTTTTAGAAGTAAGAAAGAGAGTAAGATTTTGAAGTATGAAAGTATGATGCTCCTTTGACCACCTGCTTTTGACCTTAAAGCTAGAATTTTCCATGACCCTGCTTAGTGTTCAGTTAAACCATAATACAAAATTATTGTTCATATATTAGCAGAACCTTTGGGGCTGTGCGGTGTTAATCATACAGTCAGAGAAACGAGTCAGCTCTTTGCTTCTGAGCTCAAAAATTCGATTTCTGATCTAATGTCTGAGGTTCCAGGGTCTAAGCACTTAAGGTCTGAGGTCTAAGAACTGAGCTTCTAAGGTCTGAGGTCTAAGGCTCCAAGGTCTGAGGTTCAAGGTCTGAGTTTCTTAGGTCTGAAGATCTAAGGTTCTTAGGAATGAGGATAAGGCGAGAGGTTCTAAGGTCTGGGATTCTATGGTCTGCAGTTCAATCGTCTGAGTTTATATGGTCAGAGGTTCTAAGGATTTGAGGTTCCAAAGTCAGAGGTTCTAAGGTCTGCGGTTCTATCGTCTGAGGTTCTAAGGCCTGATGTTCTAAGGACTGATGTTCCTAGGTCGGAGGTTCTATGTTCTGCGGTCCTATCATCTAAGCTTATATGGTTTGAGGTTCTAAGGTCTCAGGTTCAAACGTCTGAGGGTCTACGGTCCACTGTTCAAGCTCCAAAATTTAAGCTCTAAGGTCTACGATTTCCCCCTCCTTTCACCAAATATATCCATTTACTCAACTAACTTTGAACAGCAGAATCCCCCTGAGTCATACCGCTCATCATACTCATGTGTTCAACACTTTTATGACTTATCATTTGCAGTGCAATTTTCTGGGCCACGCCCAACCTGCGCCGCCCACCAGCTGGCGCAATCTTTGTCTCCATAGGCTTTGGCCTTTGATTAATGATCGATGGGCCGTGTCCTCGTCGTCGTCGTCGTCGTTGTCCTTATGGTGCCATAAAAATTCGCCTAAGAACTAAATTATAGTTTTGCACCCCCTACTTACCCCCGCCCCACACTTGCCCCTTCAATTAGGCGCGTGCGAAATGAATTTATCAAAATTATCGGCATTATCTATGTGGCGCATTATTAAAATCTAACGCCATCTTTCCGGTATTTTTTTGCCTCTCCGCTTTTGTTTGCTTTTTAACGAGAAATTATAGCCGCATTGTTATTGTTATTATTATTGTTGTTGTTGCTGCCGCTGCTGCCTCTGTTATTGGTGCGAGGGGGGGGCGGGGGCCGCTGATGTCCTTGTCAGAGTTGGTGGAGGGAAATGCGCGTCTTTTATGACTTCCGTTTTGGCTAAAATGCCGCACGGGGCCAGCAGGGACTGCAGCTTGACTCGACTTCTCCATGCTTGAGTGCACCTCCATTGTTGGGACTGCAGCAGGAGCTGCAGGAGCTGCAGCAGCAGTTGAGTTTTGTTTGGGAAAATAAAACTAACAAACAAAAATTGTAATGAAAAGCACAATAAACTGTCAGTTTAAATATGAAAGACGCCGCCCCCTCCACCGCCTCCGCTCCCTGCTGGGACAGCGACAGCGCCACTTCATTGTCCTGTGCCTTTGGTTGTCTTTAAAGAGCAGCAGCAGCAGCAGCAGCAGCAACAGCATCAAGTGCCACAGCTGGGACACTCCACTCTGCGTATACGTAATGTCCCACAAAGTTCTCGTTTGTGAACTTGTCGCTACTTAGCGCAGAGTCCCCAAAGCGATGGAGCTGCTGTTCCGCCGTTGCCTTACAATGTCTGCAAATCATTTGGGGTCACTCTTCAAAAATCCTTTGGTTTCGCTGAGAGAACGGGAGACATGTTTTTGTGCAAGTGCAATTGCTTCGAAGTGAATGCATTTTGCTTTAAGTCAATCGTTGAGTGAGTGAATGATTCGGAAAATGTTGAGGAACTGGCTGTAAAAGGTAAAAAATCTGAAATTTGAACATAAGCTGGCTGTTATGGTGTCAGTAAGAACTAAGACGGGGATTTGGAAAGCTTTAAGGTCGAAAACTTGGACCTCAGACCTAAGAGCCTTACACTTTAAAACCTCAGACCTGAGAATCTAATCTAAGACCAAAACATGTCAGACCTTTAAACCTTACCCATAAGAACTTTGGACCTCAGGTCTAGAACCTTAGACCTAACAACCGCAGACCTTAGAACTTTAGACCTTAGAGCCTCAGTCCTTAGAGCCTCAGACCTCAGAACCTCAGATCTTAGAACTTCTGACCTTGAAACCTCAAACCTAAGAACCTTACAACCTTAGAACCTCAGACCTAAGAACTTCAGACCTAAGAACCTCAGGACTTAGAACCCTAAGACGTTTAAACCTGAGACCTTAGAGCCTCAGACCTTACCCCTTAAAACCTCAAACCATATAAAAGATCTGCAGAACATAGAACCTCAGACCTTAGAACCTCAGACCTTAAAACCTCAAACCTAAGAAACTCAGACCTCAGATCCTCAGACCTTTGAACCTCAGACTTTCAATCCTCAGACGTTTGAACCTTAGAACCTCCGACCTTACCCCTTAGAACCTCTGACTTTGGAACCTCAAATCAAAGAACCTTAGAACCTCCGACATAAGAACTTCAGACCTATGAATCTCAGGCCTTAGACCCTCAAACGTTTGAACTTGAGACCTTAGAACCTCAGACGATAGAGCCGCAGACCATAGAACCTCAGACCTTAGAACCTCTGACTTTGGAACCTCAAATCCTTAGAACCTCTGACCTTGAAACCTCAAGCCTAAGAACCTTAGAACCTCAGACCTTAGAACTTCCGACCTACGAATCTCTGGCCTTAGACCCTAAGACGTTTGAACCTGCGACCTTAGAACCTCAGACCTTACCCCTTAGAACCTCAAACCATATAAGCTTAGACGATAGGACCGCAGAACATAGAACCTCCGACCTAGGAACATCAGTCCTTAGAACCTCAGACCTTAGAACCTCAGACCTTAGAACCTCTGACTTTGGAACCTCAAATCTAAGAACCTTAGAACCTCCGACCTAAGAACTTCAGACCTATGAATCTCAGGCCTTAGACCCTCAGACGTTTGAACCTGAGACCTTAGAACCTCAGACCTTACCCCTTAGAACCTCAAACCATATAAGCTTAGATGATAGGACCGCAGAACATAGAACCTCCGACCTAGGAACATCAGTCCTTAGAACCTCGATTAGACCTTAGAACCTTAGAACCTCAGACCTTAGAACCTCAGACCTTAGAACCTCAGACCTTAGAACTTAGACCTTAGAACCTTAGACCTTAGACTTAGACCTTAGACCTTAGAACTTAGAACTTAGAACTTAGACCTTGGACCTTGGATCTTTGACCTTAGATAGTAGATCTTAGACTTTAGACTTAGAGTTCAGAAGTCAGAACTTTAACTCCCAGCTCAAAGCTCACAAAACTCAGAACCTAGAAAAAAGTGCTCAAAACTCAGAGTGAGCCTTTGGCTAAGACTCATTTGTAGGTAGTAGGCGTTACTCAGACTCCAAGAGAATCTCAGTGTCAGACTCCCACCCAGACTCACTCATACACTCACGCACAGATTCAGTCTCTGACTCACTCTCAGTTTCAGACTTGCACTTTGACTTATGGTTAAGTGGGGGACTAAGACTCAGAACTCAGTCTAGCACTTAGTAAGAGATAAGAGTGAGACTCAGACCTCGACCCCAAACTCAGAGTGAGTTTTAGTCTTAGATTCAGTATTCAAAGCTGAGAGTTCAATATAAAGTATTCAGAAAACGGTAATAAGCATTCAGCAATCTGGACTCGCAGTTCAATATTCAGTGCTAGGTGTTTTATATGAAGTATTCAGTATTCAGTATTCAGTATTCAGTATGCAGTATTCAGAAATCAGTAATCATAATTCATAATTCGAACTCAGAACACAGTTTTAAACACAGACTCTATGTTGAGTAGAAGCTACACAGATTCAAACTATTTACTCTATTGCCATTAATTTCGACTTCTTTTTTAACATTTTCCACAGCAAACTTTTTTTTTAGCTTTCTTTTTTTTTGGGGGGGGCAGCAAAAGGTAGCTTTCCCCTGACTCTCCTCTCTTTCACACCATTGAAATGGATAATGATGCGTTTGTGTATTGGGAGTTATCGCCACATTTGAAGCGTTTTTATTAGACAAACGCAAACACAGCCAGAGAGACGGACACGTTGGGGAATTTGCGCGGGAGGGGCGAAAATTCCCTCAACGTGCACGCAACTTTACTATATTTTCTTTTTTTTTTTTTTGAGAGAGAAGTTGGAGCTTCTGCTTTTAGTGAGTTTCCTTTTGCAATTTTCTTTAAACTGTCTGATTTTTCTTCTTTTGTGCGCCAACTTACACGCAGCTGTCAAATCACAATACTTGCCAAGAATTTCCATTAACTCATTTTCTTTCACTCGTTGTCAGTGCGTGTGTGTGTGTGCGTGAGGGTATTGATTGTGCTAAGTGTTTGGTGTGGGGGTCTGGCTGGCTGGCTGGCTGGAAACTTTGCCATTGTTATAACAAAATAATGGCCCTCACACACACTACTAATAGCAGCAGCACTCACACCAACATAAACAGTTTAAAAAGCCTCAAACTTGCTTGCACTTGTCGCGTAATTCAATATGCACAAGTCCTTCTCCGTTTTTTTTTTTCATATATATTTTGCCTCCACTTTGGTCCACTTTCCATTTGGCTTTTGTTTCTTTTTCTGAGGCACTTTTCTTGGGCGTGTCTTTGTCTGCGGGCGGGGAGTAGATATTACTCACCTACAGCACATATTGACACATGATTGTGGATCGTTTATTCAATTACCTGGTGCAAAAGTCTGCAAAGAAAGTGAAACAAGAAGGAAAAAAAGGAGTTGAGATTCAAGTAAAAGTGTTAAAAAGGTCAAGAATTCTTTAATTTATGAATTTAATTTGAAAAGCTGGTCACACTAACTTTTTTGTGTTTGATTATTTATAAGTAACCATTTCTAAAGTGGAAAAAATAGCTGAAATTACCAAATATTTTTGAAATATTGTAAATATCAAGTTTTCATTTGAAATTTCAAGTAGCATCTGGTCACACTGAAGCCTTTTTTTCGAAATTTAATGACAAACCAAGTGAGAAATATTGTAAGAAATAATGTAGATATTTTGTTCAAACATTTCTGCTCACTTTGGACCATAATTTATAAATATTTCTTAAAAATCTGGTCACACTGCCGTGTTTTTTTTTTTCCAATGCTTAATTTTTAGATACCCATTTCTAAGTTAGGATAATATTGTTGATTTATAGTAGATTTTGTTGTGCAAAAAGGTTGAAACTTTCCAATTGAAATGTCAAATCGTATCTGGTCACACTAAAACTTTTTCACGAATTTATATATTTATAAAATTTTGGAGAAAACTGTGATTGGACTGAAATTGTCTAGTTTTAACCATAATTTATATATGTATTTCTCTCAAATCTGGTCACACTGCCTTGGTTTTCAGAGCTACTCGTTTAGGTACCAATTGTTTAGATGGGGAAAACAGCTTACATTGGGAAAAATTACAAACATTGTGTTCATAGAATGTTGAAACTTTCCAATTGAAATGTCAAATCGCAACTGGTCATACTAAAATCTATTTCCGAAACTTAATATTAAACCAATTGCTGAGGAAACTGTGTTTGGTTTTGAATTGGCCAGTTTTAACATTAATTTATGAATATTTCTATAAAAATTTGGTCAAACTGCTCTGTTTTACAATGCTTCTTTTATATTTATTTCAAGTGATGGGTGCCACACCAAAATGCCATCTGCAAAGTGCTTCTTGACAGGTATCGCAGTTGGCGTAGTCCGGCTCGAAGGACCAATGTGTTGTTAAGGTTCTAAGGTTCAAAATAAACTAGGAAATATAATAACATCAACAAAGTGTACGAATTCTTTCTTAAAATCCTTTTCAAAAGTGCACTTAAAGGGTCAAAAGGCTTTCCTGTCATTTTCCCTTTTCCCAATTAAAGCTGCTCATTTAAATTCGCGCCAGCATTCCGTGTATTCCATCACAACAATTGCTATAAGAGTCTGTCCTGAATGTCTCTTGTAAGTCTCTTGGCTTAACATTCTCGCCGTATTTCGCCTTCATGCGATTTGTCAAGAGTTCGACAAGGCCAACGCCAAACGAAAACTGAAATTCAATTGCAGTGTCAGAAAATGGAAAATGCAATGCGTTTCTCGTGTATGTTTTCATTTTCATTTTGTGTGCGAGTGTGGGCGAGATTGGAAGGTTTGGGTTGGGTTGTCCCAACCCAACACAACAAAAAAAAAAAATGAAAAAAAAAAAACATTAAACCAAGATTATGCAAATCAAAGGCGGCCTTGCTCCCACTTCCAATTCCCCGCCCTTCTCGCACTGCACTCTCTCTGCCGCACACACGCATCAACATTGACTTGCTCTCATGCATATGCATGCGTGCCTCGCGTATTTGTTTATGCGCCCCGCCGCCATCTTGTTTGATCAAACCCAAACACATCCTCGCAATGCAATGTGGCTCTGTTCTCTGTATATTTATGAGTTCAACCCACTCCCACACTCGAATTAACCACGTCTGTGCCAATGTAACGCCACTTGAACCGCCTGACTTCGCCTGCTCCTCGTGCATGTGGGAGTGTGTGACGCTGTGAGACCTTCGGTGCATAGTTACAACCACCTCCATTTCGATTTCCATTTCACATATTTATGCACAAGTGCCAAAAGCAATTTTATTGAATTTAATTAGAAACGCTTCAAAGTGCAGTTGGAGAATTGTCAAGCGAAGGTCACACAGATGTAGCTTAAAACTAGGGGAAAAGTATTGAAAAAATGCGGAAATGAGTCTTAAAACAGGGACCAACGAGGCACCCATCGGGTGACACAACGATTTCTTACATTGAAAACAGCCAGTTGGGATTTTAGTCCTTGTCAGCTTTGAAGCAATCGCATTATCCAGCGGGACAAACAAGTTTCTCACATGTCTTTCTTACATTGGAAGCAATCGAGGCACCCATCAGGACTAACATAGTTTTTGATGTAAAACATCTTACACAAAAACAATGACAAAAACAGAGACAAAATCAAACACAAAAAACAAGTCTAAAACAAACACCGCCATCGGAGTATTTGTGGTACCATACTGTAACCTTACCGACTGTATATGGATTTGTCAGATCTTAGCCTGTTATCAAACACGACGCCCAGATATTTTACCTCCTCTTTTGGTGTGCTAAGACTGCAGGAAAGGCGTGTTGGTCTTATTCTACTTAGGTTGTAGGTAGAGCCCAATCTCCTCGCACCAAACGGACAAGATTCCTGCTCGGGCGCCATGGAAATCTATAAGATTTTTTATCGAAAACAAATAAATTGAGACGCGCCATAAGGCAAGAAGGAAAGAAGACGTGCGTTCAGTTTCGACTTCAACTCTCTAAGCCTATCTAAAGTAAGGATGGCGAAACTGGGCGAATTCGCACAGAGCTACAAAAAAATAAGCTTTATTGCGCTCTCGCTTCGCCATAAACTAAACTTACACTAGACTTCAAATTATTCTTCTATAAAAACTCTTAAAGATGTTCTGTCACATAAGATTTCTTCGTATTTCCTCTTGCAAGGATATCGATGTCATCTGCGTCTCCCTGGCGTTTTTTTTACCCTGGGACGTAAGTCTTTCTAAGAGTTTATCCACAAACAGGCTCCGCAACAGTGGGGAGAGTATTCCTTTCTGGGGATATCCTCTAGTTGTGGTTACTGTGATGGTTTTTCCACCTTCTACTGCAAAGGCTTCACTGCAATGTAGAAGTGAATCTATCATCTGCCTATGGTGGAGTTTATTCCTCTTCTAAATATATACTGTTTCCTTCTTCTTTCCACTGTCCTTCCTTCAACAGTCATCAGAGTCGTCTCCTTGTCGTGGAAGAGTATATTCATACATCTGATTCTCTTTCCGTATTCATAATTATGCTGGCCCTTTTCCGATGTCCCGAACTTCTGAAAGTCTTTTTGCTTTCGCTTGCAGATGGTGTTTGAAATGTCGTTCAGTATTTTTCCATCAACCAATGTCAAAAACCAATCAGGACGACTTTTCCTCCTGTCGTTTCGACGGGAATTGCCTTCAGAGCAGATAGTAATTTCCTCCTTTATACTGCTAACAGTGCTTTTAGTTAGTTCGGACGTTTCCTTTGCATACTTGAACATAATTGGGCGGCAGAAATGTACTGATGAAGGCAGTGATCCACATTTCTATTTTTCAGCCGCAGTGGGACAAGTGAGGCCATGAACATATTCGCATCACTCACATTGCCTTCATCGGAACTGATCACTTGCTTGTAAGCACTCTGTCCCGATGATCCATCGCAGCCCCATTTACAGAATAGGGTCGGTCACGTTTTCTGGCAATTCTTCCAATTTCGATTCGGGTCGCTGTGTGGTCCAATAAATCCTGAAGTTTTACTTGTGCCAATATTTCAGTGACTTCCACAGGGACTGGAACTGCCTCTTTTCGTAGCTGGAAAGAAAGTCAGAGTTGTGCTTTCTTAACGAGTCCCTCATATTGTTATACTTCTGTTTGGAAAATTCCACTAAAAACAGGGCCAAGGCTTCTTCTCGAGTGTACTTGGTGAGCTGCACGTTTGTCGGTGTATTAAATTTGTCCTTAAGGACTAGCAATTGCAACAGCCTTTGTTATACTTGATCTGGTTTTCTCTAGGTCTTTTAAGTATTTGACGGATAATGCCTCCGATAACCAGATGATCGGTGCTGATTTCCATTGTGGCACCTTAAAGCTTCCTTTTCCTGGTGAACGTAGAGCTCTCATCGTTGGTTTTTGTTGGTCTGCCTCGTGTTTGCCCTGAAGAAGTGCTGGCTATATTGTCATTAACTTCGAAACAAGTAGATCCATCTAGACAAATCGAGTTTTGAATTATACATCTTTTCTCAATTCGATTTGCTGATTTCCATTTAGACTGTAGTTTGTAGAATATGATTTGTTTTTTCCTGGTAATGAATAGCCCATCCTTCAAATCATCATTTGTAAAATTAAGTTCGGTTTTTACTAACGACTCAATAATTTGCTGTTGTCCATTAATGACATCCACACACAAAGGCTTCTGTCTCTTCTTTCGAGTGTTTAGCGCGCAGGCTGCTTTGGAATTCCCAAACAGTTTTGACAATGCAGGCATGAAGAGACTACTGTTTTCGAACAGTTCAGTTGGCATTGATCGCTGACGATTGAGTGTGGTTACTCATGAAACAGCTGTACGATCCATCAGCCTCCTTTGTGGTGTTGTGTGTCTCTGTTAAAAGTTATGCGAAAGCATAACATGACCTCGAGCCGGCTAAAGACAGAAGGTTTTTTTGTTGGGTATGTTGTTATAATTTTGGATTTATATTTTTCTTTTTTATGGAAGCTACACCCAAGTTAGTATTCTAAACTTCTTCATTATATAGGCTATATTTAACTGATTACCTAGAAACTGGTGTTAGTTCAGTTCGGAACCACCTAGCCTGTTTCAAGAAGAAAATAAAGTTGTACCCTGTGCTTAGTCGAAGTTTGACTTTGTTTTAGATGAATTTAGAGTAAATCAATCTCTTTTTTCCGGAATCGGACTTTCTTTCATATTTTCATGTAGCTGACTTTTTGTAGAAAACTGCTTGTCTCTCTCTCTCTCTCACTCTTTTGTTTTCCCCTGTCTCAATATTTCCGTTGTTATTTTGTTTTCATTTTTGTTGTTTTTTTTTTTCGTTTTTGGCTGCACTTACTTATCAGAAATTCGCCACAGTTTTTATTCCGGTTGCTTCGCATGCTTATGCAAAGCATATTGTTGCTCATTATCCTCACAAGGATTAACATGTTATCCTTAGCACGGTCGGGCGCTTCCGTTGGTCCCTTGTACATGTTGTTGCTCTGCTGCTTCTTGTTGATTTTTGCATGTCGTTACTTTGGTTTCCGGTGTTTCGTTTTTATTTTTTTTTTCGCTAAGCACTTTCGGCATCCAAGCCTCTTCTGGCAGCTTTTGGGCGCCTTGCGCGCCAAGTGCGTAACAAGAATTATTACCGCATTCCCCGCCAGCGGATTTGCACGTTGCCTTTTGTCTGGCTTAGCCTTTGCTCCAGTTTTTTTTTGTTGTTTTTTGCTGGGGAATGGTAAAATTTTTGGCGTATTGCTTGCAAATTGCGCTTTGTCTTGTGCTGCAGTTGAAACGTTGCGGTGTCGCGCTCATACGCCGTGTGGCAGCAAAGGTATCAAAAATGTGTGTGTGTGTGTGGGAGAGACTGATGAGCACTGGAGCATTGAGGGTAAGAGATGGCTTGATCTTTACTCCACACTAAGAACAGACACTGCAAAATGGGCTACATATTTATACGAGGGCGGTTTGAAAAGTTGGTTAATTGTCAATTTGAAGAAAAAGCACGGTCGCCATGTTTGACATATTAGAGAAATTTAACCAACTGGGACTATTTCCAGTTTTCAAAACTAAGAAATTGTTAGGCGGTGAGAGAATTGGTTTTAAAGAAGAGTTCATCACTAAATTTTGGAGAAGAATCAATTGACTTATCACGGTCGCCACGTTTCACAAGTATTTTTAAGATTCCACACCCTGTAAGACGTCAAGGTGGGACATATATCATAGAATTTTATGCACAACTATTGCACAGATTCAAGCTTAATTTGAAGCAAAAAAAAGAAAAAAACCAAAAGTCACGGTCGCCACCTTTCACAAGTATTCTCAAAGATTCTACACCCTGCTAGAGGTAAAGGAAAGACAAATACCATAGATTTTTCTGCAGAGCTATTGCACAGATTCTAGCTTAATTTGAAGCAAAAAGAGAAAAACAAAAAGTCACGGTCGCCACGTTTCACAAGTATTTTCAAGATTCAACAACCTGTAAGACGTAAAACAATGACAAATACCATAGAATTTTTTGCACAGCTATTGCACTGATTCTAGCTTAATTTGAAGCAAAAATGAGAAAAACGAAAAGTCACGGTCGCCACGTTTTACAAGTATTCTCAAGACTAAACACCCTGTAAGAGTTAAAGGTAAGACAAATACCGTAGAATTTTATACAGAGCTATTTAACAGTTTCAAGCTTAATTTGAAGCAAAAAAAATTGAAAAGCGAAAAGTCACGGTCGCCACGTTTCACAAGTTTTCTAACTATTTTACACCCTGTAAGTATTTTCGGTAAACCAATCTTAAGAAACTGGCCATAGGGTAAAAGACTTGGGCTTAAAGAATATCTATACACATCTAGCAAAAATTTAGGAGATACGAGATCCACATTGATTAAACTGCAAACCTACAGCATGACTCTATACTGAGAAACAGCCCTCGCATCTACTCTCCTCGTTTTCTTATTCTATTTCTATTTTTTTTTTTTTTTTTAATTTTCTTTCTGCGGTTTAAGCGGCCCTTGACTTTTGGCTCTATGTGTTTACCTTTCGCTTTGTTTTTTTTGTAGCCTTCTTTTGTTTTTAACAAAGAACTTTGCTGATACAATTGCAACAACAAAAAGGCAACACAAACAACAAAATAATAAAACACAATGCAACACCACCACCCCCCAAAAGCCAGCAAGCAAGCAAGCAAACAGAACTCGAAAAGAAACACCAAAAACACAAAGCGTTGGGATTGATTGAATTCCGAATTTTTAAGCATTTCGCCGCAGTCTAAAAAAAGTAATAAAAAAAAGTGCAATGGAAAAGTTTAAAGTATCTTGAATAATGACATTTGCCATATGTGTGACTGGGTTTAATTTTGATGTCTTTTTTAATGTCACTTTGATTAAAATGTTAATTTAGATACCATTTATTTTTTGCCTGAATATCATATCATATGCCAAGCTTTTATTTTGATAAAAATAATTAAATTGTTTATATAATTTAATTTTTTTTTTTTTGCACATATTTAATTGATAATTTTCACGAGCGACTTGATTAACTAAATGCATTTAAACACGAATGGAAATACATACATTTGTAATTGAATGTTCGATGTGTAGTCAACTGGCTCATAATGTCATAAGGAATTTTTATGGCCAACTAAATGCACTTGGCAGTCGTTGTGTAAATGCTTTAAATCCAATTTACATAAAATCGTTATGTCTTGGTGGTGGAAGTTTACCCAAAAACATGAAGAAAAAACTCCCTTAATCAACTCATGCAAATAACTAGCGTTGGCTTTTCCACAAATCGAATAAGACAATTCATTCGCCTGAGATAATCGAATGGCGGCAACTCCCACTGAATGTTGTTTACAGTCATCATCAGAATTTGTAAACGAAGCATGTGGAAGAAATGTGAAAATGTGCTCATAAAAATTGCTGATAAAGGCAAAAAAAGTTTTCTTTAAACTTTGCTAAAAATGTTCTTTTTAACATGGGACAACTTGTTAGAAATTTTAGAAGCAATGCATTGAGGTGCTTCCGAGTTACCTGAGGACGGAACCACCTCGAATTATAATTAATATCTAAAAATATTTGGAGAAAAGACTCAAGAAGGTATTTTGAAAGCGCTATTAAGCTTGATCTAGTTAAGATTGAGAGAAGTTTACAAAATGTGACCTTTTCGATTTTAGTTTTTTTCTAGAATGAATCTTTAAACTGTAATAATTAGCTTCAAACTTTGCTGAGCTCTTTATTTTAGCATAGTACAACTTATTTGAAATTTTAGAAACAATTTATGAAGACACTCCCTAGTTACGTGAGGTCGGAAGCCCCTCGAATTATAGCTAATACCAAGGAAATATTTCGAAAAAACACTTATTAAAAGTTAATTAGATAGATTTGTTGACCCATTAAGCTTGAGCAAAATCAAAATGAGAAAAATATAATTGCTTATATTTATCTTCAAACTTTGCTGAATTCTTGATTTTAACATATTACAACTTAATTTAAGTTATAGAAACATTTCATGGAGGCATTTCCGAGTTACCTGAGGTTGGAATAATCTCAAATGATACCAAATATCTAGGAAATTTTTCTAGAAAACACTCATTTAAAGTGAATTAGGAAGACTTGATGAGCTATTAAACTTGAGTTCGTTTAATATGAAAGAAGTTAAACAAAATAAATCATATTCGATTTGAGTTTTTCTTCCACTAAATCTTCAACATTTATAAAATTTCCTTCAAACTTTGTAGAATTTTTTATTTTAACATAGGACAACTTATTTGAAATTTTCGAGACGATTCGTTAAGGCACAGCCTAGTTACCTGAGGTTGGAACCCCCTAATCAGTCAATATTTCTCGAGAGCACTCATCAGAAAGAAAATTTGGTACTTTTTAATGAAGTCAAACTATTAAAGTTAATAAACAAAAAATAATAACAAGTGATTAAACCAACAACCATTAATCTCTGTATTGGTGACCCCGTCTAAGAAATGCGCAATATAAACCAAATTTAAAGTGGTGTTGGTCGACCTCTTGTGAAATTTACACGAACACACACTCACATCAGCGAGCAGTGTGGATTTAGACCCGACAGGAGCACACTGGGAGCGCTAGAAAAGGTGCAAGATATAGCCCAAAAGGCAATCGATGGAGAACGATAGTTATTCGGATCAAAGGAACACTGGATGTTCGCAATGCATTCAACTCGACAAACTGGAGCCATATTCTCAACGCCATGAGCTAAATGCGCATAGCACACTATCTAATAGGAATAGTCGCCCAATACTTTGAGGACAGAGTACAAGTTCTCGAACTCAACAATAAAGCCGTCAACCGAGGCACCACAATGCCCTCAACCGAGGCACAACCGATAACTGGTTCAGTCGTGTCTACGACGCACACACTTGTGAACCTGAACAAAAAGCCCTCATCCGAGGCACAACAAAGCCCTTAACCGAGGCACAGCAAAGCCCTCAACCGAGGCACAACAAAGACCAGACCGAGGCACAACGATTTGGTTCAGTCGTGTCTACTACGCACACGCCTTAACCTGAACAAAGCCCTCATCGTAGGCCCACAAAGCCTAACCGGCCGCCGCCCTCAACCGAGGCATAACAAAGCCCCCAACCTAGGCTCAACAAAGGCACAACCGATTCTGGTTCAGGCGTGTGCGTAGTAGACACGACTGAACCTATCGTCGTGTCGCCTGTTAACCTGAACAAAAAGCCCTCATCCGAGGGACAACAAAGCCCTCAACCGAGGCACAGCAAAGCCCTCAACCGAGGCACAACTGATTCTGGTTCAGTCGTGTCTACTACGCACATCCCTGAGAACCTGAACAAAAAGCCCTCAACCGAGGCAACACGAAACAACAGTCTCATCTATTCGCTCCCACATGGTTACTGGAGGGGGAGCATTGTGGCCACAGTTATCAGGATGATCACGAGATATCTACCGATTACTTTCGCCGCTCATATTCTCTCATCTGAAACAGTTTCAGAAGTATGAGAAACTGGCGCACAGGACAGGATCCTCGGACTGGCCCAAACAACAACTTATGTCAAACTATTCAAGTTAATAAACAATAAATATTAACAAGTGAAACAACCATTAATATCTTTATATGTTTAGAAAAACACTCATTCAGAGTATATAAGATAGATTTAGTAAGATATTAACCCAAACTAGTTACATAAGACAGCTGATTACTGAATTTGAGCTGTTCTAACTAATTCAAGGATATTTAGCCAAATTTTCATAGAAATTTTTGCAAATTATACCTCAGCTTTAATAAGCAAACTGTTTCAAAGCTTCGTATAAGTCGATGACTTGTTGTATATTTCAGTATTCTGTTAGGCAGCTGCTCTGAGACCTTTGTACATTTCAAGTTGGGTTGGATGAAAAGTGGTTTTAAATTGAAAGTAGCCATAATATTTTAGTATTTTAAGTATTTTTAGTACCAAATTGTGGTTTTCGAAATTTTTCACATCAAAGTATACTGATGACAGAACTTTAATGCTTTGATAACTTAACTAAATTGAAGTGCAACTTGGACTGCTACAATTATCAAATTTAGTATTTTTTAGTATTTTTTTTAAAGATTTATTTGGTATTTTTAATTTTTTAAAGAATTTAGTGGTATTTTTACCAAGAAAGTTGAAGTTTTTTTTTCAAAACAAAGCCTCACCGATTGACTTAAGTATGAGAGCTCTCAATTACAGCTTTGGGCGGCAACAAAATCTTTCAAAAGGGCGCTACAACAACAACTCTTATTTGCCAAACAAAACCCAGTCCTTGCAGTTTAATGACTTTTTAAACTTGCCAAATGGCCTTCACTTGTGGGCTGTGGGCACCTTTCATTATTTCCATCTTACATACATTTTAGAGTTTAATCTCTACCACAGAATTCAGAACCGTCAGAACCGTGCAAATGACAGCGGAGACTGTCAACAAGTCGCAACTGCAATTGCAGCAGTTGTGCATTTCTCTCCAGACATCGTCACTGTCGCCGCTTGCCGTTTGCCATTTCACTTTGAAAATTGCCATTTCCGTTCAATTTCGCTTGCAAATTAGAATTCCAGTGATACGCTCGATGCGCCTTCATGCATATAGAATGAACTCATATGTGTGTGTGTGCGGGTGTGTGTGTGGGTGCTTTTTGGCATCTGTGCGCATTTGTTTTTGTTTTCTTGCCTCTTTAAAAACTGTTGCATTTTTCGCGCTGGATATTTTATTTTAGTTTTTTTTTTTTTCTTGACTCCCCAGGCTAAAATTACATTTCGTTGAGGGGGAACGCGTCGTCTGGGTTCTGGTTGCCTGCCACTGAATTTCCATACGTGGCACAAAATATCATCATAAAAATACACATGTAATTTGCACAAAGATTTGCCTTTTTAATGTGCAAGAAGTCAAGAATATTAGCCGCAGAAAAAATATGTGAAATTGTCAAGGGAATGGTGTTAGATGGAATAAAATAGGGGGTTCCGACCTCAAGTAACTCGGCAACGTGTTGATGCATGTTTTCTAAAATCCGGGAAAACATGTTTTTTATGGAAATCAAAGAACTAAGAAAAGTTGACAGACTATAACATGAAAAAAAGGTAGCAACTGCAAGAACAACTTAAAGAAAAAGTCAAGTATAAATGTTACTCTATTAATTGTATTTCTTAGGCTATGCCCATCTCAAGTAACTCGACTGATTGTCTGTAAATTTGTTTTTAACATACTACATAAGTTGTACTAAATTATTAAAATGGCAAATTTAGCAAAGTTTGAAGCTAATAAGGTACACTTTTGGAGATCAGGCGGAGAAAATAGGAAAATAACTACAACTAAAGCCAATAATTTGGTCAAAAATGTCCGAAAACTGTCCTATTTAGGCAAATTTGTATAAAACTTTGTCCAAATTATTTACCTGTGGGACTCTAGCTTAAAAATCGCAGTTCTTAAATAACCCCGAGTACTAAACATAGTAGGAAATCAGTAAGCATTGTTAATATCAAGTTATTGTAGAAATGTTCAAAAATTATGGATTTTTTTAAGATTGTGAGATAAAAGTGTATGCACTTTTCGATGTCTCAGGGCTCCTCCAAAAAATCACAAATCATGTTTATGTAAATTTAAGTGCTCATTGAAGGTTTTCCAAAACAGTTTCTTACGTACAGGGTGGCTGATGACAGCTGCTACCAAAAAAAAAAATAGAATAACTTTTTTTCTATTTGATGAATCTACTTAATTTTTTTGTTTTGTAGATTGATCTTTAAATTTATGGAAAATGGATAATTGGTACACTGAAACAAGAACTTGGATTGTCCGCCGATATCACGCCCTGGAATCCGTAGTTTCGGTTCAAAGAGAGCATAGACGCACGTTTTGGCGGCAATCCTCCGACCAGAAGGATCGAAAACCTACAGTTCGGACTGAGGAAACAATCGCTGCTGTAGCTGCAGCCATACAAAACAATCCATGAGTTTCGACAAGGAACTTATCTGCTCAAATGGGTATAAGCACACAGTCATTGCAGTCAATTATGCACAATGATTTGAAATTCCCATTTAATATTCAAATGGCCAACAATCTGAACGCAGCAGAATTGCCGATTCGCTTGAAATTTTACCAGAAGATGCTTCAAATGGTGGAAGAGGACGAAAACAAGTTGAACTGTCTTTTTATGTCTGACGAGGCCCATTTCGACTTAAACGGCAACATAAACAAAACAAAATTGTAACGAATATGGAGTGCTTGCAACCCACAGATACCCATGAGACGGAATCGCATCTACTTCGTATTAAAGTGTGGTGTGAAGCTTCATCAAAAGCAAAAACATTGTCGGGCCCTTCTTCGGCAGAAAACGGTGACACCGTTACTGTTACTGGAGACCGTTACTTGAGCATGTTGGGAAAGTTTTTCATCCAGAATTACCCCGAAAAACACGCCGTTCAAGTCTCAGGGAGTCAGCAAATTACGACGAAAAATTTTCTTAATAAGCTGATATCCAGAAACTCCACATCCCGTTGGCCTCCCAGGATCTCAAGCCGGCTTAAACTTGATAGTTTGAATATAATAAAAGTCTTAAAATCGGTCACATTGTATAACCAAAATGTTCACAAAATGTACCAAAACTGTATGAAACTTAAACCTAATGTAGTTACCAAAATGAGACCGCTATGTTCCAAAATTGTTCCCAAAATGCTGCCAAAAAGCACCAAAGAGGTTAACCAAAACGTTGCCAAAATGTTTCTAAAAGAGGACCGAAAGTTAGTAAAAAAAACTCCCAAAAATGTTCCCAAGTTGAGCAAAAAACGGTATTAAAGCGATAATGAAGTTCGAACAACGGGTCCTAAAATTGCGTTCATGGAACGTAGAACGCAAAAAAGCCGCGCAAACAAAAAACGCTATATAAAAATGACACTGTAAAACCGCTCAAAATTTTTGACGTTAAACGTTTTGGCGACTGGTATGCTGACAAGCAAACAGGGGGTTGTAATTCAACACTGGCGTCCTAGCGTTATCAACTACTCTGCGCATGTGGGATTTTATTGAACAGCTGAACAAGGTTTGTTTGCGCCAAACAATTAAACTGATTTATTTTGACGGTCGGTAGGGGGCAAAATATGTCAAAAATAAAGATCTGATTGATGCGCTTTTCATGAGGAAGAAAAAAGCTAATTATTTGGGGTCTCATCGATATTTTGAGTATATATTTCAGTTGCCATAGACAGCCTCGAAGTCCAGGGAAGATCAGCAACAAATTTGTTGTTTGCACCGGCCAATTCGATGAAGAGAAAACCACATTAATATACATATATGTACTAACGCATATGAAATAAAAACAAATAAATAATGAAAACGTCTCAACATTTATTATTGATCTGCACCGATGCTTTGTTTTGAAGCCAACTAAAACTGTGGGCGCTGATTTGGAAGTTTTAGAATGAACACTTCTTGACTCGAACTATTGGTGATATCACATTAGATCTTAGAATTCTCTCTTAGCTTTGTCGATATACTCATATCGTTAGCAAATCTTCAAATTTGGCAACTGAGACGCTAGCGTCTGCTTGTGCTCTGCCTTCCTCATCCAAGGCATTTTGTGCGGCATAAATGAAAATCCAGAGTTTTCAGATACAAGATCTGTAATATAGGAGGTCAACAGCCCTGGCTTCGCCATTGACCTTAACGACCTCCATTTCTATTATATTGTTAAGTCACTGAAATCCCTCATTAAATTGTTTGTAAGCCGGGGAAGTGTAACCGTACCTTTAAAAATTACCAATAACGCATTTTTCTTGGTATTTTTTGGTTGTCTCAGCACACTAATGTGTTTTTACGATCCACTTCGCAATAAATGGTTTTTTTGTGCACAAACTGTTTGCGTTCTCCGTAGCTAGGCTTAAGAAAAATCGGGATTACTTCTACTTTTGTCAACGAATGGTCTTTGATTTTGTGGATTTTTAACGGTTTTTTTCTAATGGATAATTTTATAACACCCTCTGCAATGGTATAATCATGATCGGAGCTGAACAACTAAAATTGACTAGGATAGGCGACTTTTGATTAAAATTTTGCTTGAGAATATGAATCTGTTTTAAGAAAATGCTGAATTGGAGCTGCTGTCACAAAAAATTGTCTACTTTAAGTGTGACCAGGTTCGATTGGCAACTATTACTAAAAGTTTCTGAGTAAGCTTGTGCTAAATAATATGAAACTTTTGAAAGAAAATTTAGAATATCGCTCTGATGGAGTCAAAATTGCCAATTAAGTGTGACCAGGTTCGTTAACCAACTATTAATAAAAAAGTACTTAAGATATTGGAGAATAGTAGCTGGAAACAGTTAAATTCCACTTTTTAAGAGTGACCAGGTTCGATTGGCGAAACTCACAATGTGAAACTATCGGGCCTGTTCCGAATTCCGAAAACGAGTGGAATTGCCGCAGATCGAGTTGGTTGCTATTCCGAATTCCGCAAATCGACAAGAATTGTCGTTTTTAAATCGAGCGCCGTAGAGTCAACGGAATCAAATTAATTGTATTTAAAAAAATTCCCCAAAATTTTTAACTAAGAATTCGAAATTAGTTGAACATTTTAAGATCGTTTAACATCATTATTTAAACTGTTTTTAAAGTTAAGTATAATTTTAAAAGAATTTTTTATAAACATCTATAAAATATTGCATGAAAACAAAATATAAATAAGAGCTTCATAAATTTATATTATAGGATGATGACAACTCTGGCTGATGATGATATACACAAACACGTGAGCAGGCCAGCCAGCTGTTTCCGAAACCGAGTTCGAAAAGTTGAAACGTAACCAAATCAATCGAATTGGGGACAGCAAATAGTAATACGCCCGTTTTTTTTTTTTGAAAACGTTCGAACAGGCATGTATATATGAAAATGGGAGAATAGTAAGTGGAGGCACTAAAAATTGTCAAGTTTAAGTAAGACTAGTTTCGATATGCCAGTTTTTATGAAAATTTCAGAGTAAGATTGTGCCAATATGATTGTAATAATATGAAACTCTTATAAGAAAATGGAGTTCAGGAGCAGGGAAAGAGTGAAACTGGCGTCGAGAAGTGTGACCAGGTTCGATTGAAAGCTTTTAAAAAAAATTTTTGTATAAAATTCTGCTATATGAAAGGTTTGGAGCAAATTAACAATCTGAACTGTAGCCACTTTTGGTCAAAAGCGAGTGCGATTGTGCTAAACCATATGAAACTTTGTAAAGAAAGTGAAGAACATTAACTGGACAAATTGCTACTTGAAGTGTGACCAGGTTCGATGGGTCACTTTTTAATATAAGATTCTGAGTATTTGAATATGAAACCTTTAAATGAAAATGGAGGTACTGTAAAATTGGCCAAAGTAAATTTTTCATAAAAGTTTCACATTATTTAGCACAAACTTACTCAGAAATTGATCAAAAATATGCTATAATTTCAATGTTCATTAAATATCTAAAAAAATGTTGACCAAAGTCATTAAATAAACAATTCAGATTTGTGATTGACCCATAAATCTGGCTTAGATATTAGACAGCAATTTGCATATATATAAACATATGCATATCAAATACAAAAGAGATGTTTCTTAATAAACTGACTAGGCGGAGGGGGCCTGGGGTTGGGGGCGTGGCAATGGCTGTCAAAATATAACACATTAGCATGCATGAAAAATGAAGAAATGCGCGAGACATTGCCAAATTAGGTTGTAGCACCACACTCACAAAGAGGAAAAGAGAGAGAAGGAGCGAGTGTTGTGTGTGTGTAAGCTGTGTTGTGAACAATAAGTTTTTCACACACACAGAGAGAGAGCGGGTCTTACACATGTTTGTGTTTGCTTTTCTTCAGTTTGCTGCTTCTGTCGAACGCGCGAACGCCATATTATAAAGCATATAATGGGACGCGTGTGCCACAGAACGCATCCACACTTCAGCCGGACGAAGGAGGTGGGGCAGAAGGAGGGGGCGACACTCAGCGTCACTTGCAACTACTTGAGCCAACACACAACACACTGTGTTTATTTGGCGAGAGTTGCTGCTGCAAGTTAACTTTGGCGTTTGCCAAAATGAACTTGCCAAACACGTAACGAAGGTCACACACACACACACAAGCACACACACACACACTCGAGCACCATTAGAGCAGAAAAAGGCAGAAACAAAGAGCGACAAGCGACGCGCGTCCTGACAGCTCCTTTGCCCCTTACATGTTTTAGTATTAGTGTCATTTTAAGTTCTCACATTTCTGACATTCTCACGAACTTTCAACTCAAAGCGAAATACAACAACAGCAACAACAACAAACAATATGCAAAGGAAAAAGTTGAGCACAGAGAGAGAAAAAAAAGCGAAAAGTGCCAGACGACAACGTAAAAATAGCAGAAAGGCTGAGCAAATAGTCCAACAAACTGGGCAACAAAAAAAAAAACTACACACAAATAGCGGCACCATCCAAAGGGGCGACTGGGGGAGGGGGGCAAGAAAAATATTGAAAGCTCTTCGCCTGGCAGCGGCAGCAAAATTGCCGAGTTAGCTGCAACGAGACAAGTTAGAGAAACACAAACACTGAGCCAGAAAGGGTTGAATTTGACACCCCAAATATTTGTTTCGAAACATTTGATTTGAGCATCGATAGACTATTGCCATGGCATGGCAATCCAGGGTGGGCAACACTGTGATTTCTTTAAGACTTTTTCGCTACTTAAGACGAGGCAAACTATGGATAATGAGGGAGACCGAACAACTCTTCTATGTGCGTGATGAAATAGTTTTGAAGTTTTTCAAAGGATATTAAAAATAGAGGAAAGATAACTACTATTTGGACCTTACTTTTCGATGGGATCTATACTATATAGATGTCCGATTTCGACCAAACTTGGTGAAATCATGGAAAAGCTGTTAATTACGAAATTTGGAGGCGATCCCATTTAAAACAAACCAGTTTTTCTCACTAAAACTTCTTTTTCTACCGATCATTCATACTGCAGCTAAATGCTATAGTCATCCGATTTTGATAAGACTTGGTAGAAATGTCTAAAAGAATATAAAATAAGAATATGCTAATAAAATGGACGTTTTCATTTAAAACAAAAAAGTTTTTCACTAGAACAAGTTTTTCAACCGATCGTTCCCTATGGGAGCTATATTATATAGTAATCCGATTTCGACCAAACTTAGTAAAATCTTGGGAAAGGATAGTTAACAAAGAAATACGTACGTTGGAGGCGTTTCCATTAAAAACAAAAAAGTTTTTTCTCACTAAGACAAGTTTTTCGACCCCCTCGTTCCTCGTCATGCTGATCAAGAATATATCGAGCCCTAACCGCGACAATATCGTAAGCGCCAAAAAACAAATTTTTCAGGAGAGAGTTTTTTACTTTTCTAGAAACATACATGGTGGATTTTGTTCAAACATTAACTGTAGTCTATATTAGATCTCATATAAATAATAGATACATTTTGAAGTTGCTTTTGTGCCAATTTCAGTATTTTATGGCGCATACGTTATTTTCGCTGTCACTCTTGGTGAAGGCTGAAATTGAAATGTGGCGCATACGTTTTTTGAAGTCATATTGTATTTGTTTCATTTATTTATTACATTATTTTTTTAATTCTTATATAAAAAGAGCAGTTAACAATGAGAAAACATGTAAATTGTTGTAGAATATTTTATGAACATTCCTAATCTTCATCTGTTTCATTGAGCGAATCCTTTACATTTGCGGAAGATCGAAGGCTTAGGTATTCATTACGAAATTGGTTGTGGTTCTTATCGCAAAGAGAGCTTTTAAATCATAAAATTTTTGTAAGTAATTTCTAGCTCTGAAAAATATAAAGATTGCGGTATAACTGGAATGGCTAAAACTAATTTTTATAGTTTTTTTCTTGGCTGGTTTCGAAATAGCCGTACTTAAGTTTTTAGCCATCTTTGTCGAAATTGGCAGAGCGAAGCAAGCTCAAATTCAATTTGTTCTTTTTTGGTAAAGTTAAATCAGAAAATAATTTCCAATATAAAAAATCTGAATATTTAAAAGTTCTATACATTCATAGCTGAAAGGGTTGGTTCTCGAACTTCGAATAATCGTAGGCCACTCGCTAGGAGCCCATACTGTTCGACTTCGAGTAAATGATTCTATTTACATGAACAGAATGACATAAAATACGCAATCATGATCAACTATCACAATATAAACTTAAACTCTTTACAGTTTTACTTTTATCTAGAATAAGAAGGTATTTATAGATGGCAGTGCAAATCTCATTACATCCACGTTTGCCATCTTTTTCTCCCCACAGAAACAATATCCATTTCTGGTCCCATTTTCGTAAATACTCAAATTGTAATATACGTATTTTCTCGCATAAAATAATGTAATGTTCTTACTGTGGGAGTATTTAAAACTTTTTGAAGATCGAAGCTTGCACATAGAAACAAATTATTTTCTTTCCCATTTTCTGCTCGCTTAAAAAATATTTTTAATTTTGTCTTTGTCTCTTAAATGTGACTCTAACTCTTCAGGTTTGAAGCCTTCGCTGGTCAAATTTTTTCCTTGATCACATTTACTACACCTATCTTTTTTTAGCTTATGAAAACCATATGAAAATCATTTTTAAAATTTTCCGATATACTCTTAATGACAATGTAGAGTTTGAGAGTTCCTTTTCTTGCAAGTACTTAAGATAACACTTATACAATGTTGAAACATTGCAAAACTCCTTTGGCAAATACAATTTATTGCTCTTGTTGCGGCAATAGTGTGATGGAACTGCTGGTAATGCCTCAATATAATTTCTTAAAATGCAAACAGCCTCTTTGTTCGATTTATTATGCAGCGTCTTGTACGTTTTAGCATAACTTTCTTCAAATTTAGCACAATGCTTCTCATCTTTTGTTGCGATATTTTTAAGGTTTTTAGGATGAACTGCTGGCAAAATTTTAAGTGCTGTTCGTTGAAAGTTGTTAAGTAATCATAACTTCGCTGGCGTCTACCATTCAGTACTCTGCTTCTTGTTATGTCCTTCTCCACAATGCAGGAGGCCAACCAGGATTGTTGTCTTGGCTTACCTCATGACCCAATAAATGTTCATGTAAGGCTTCCCGATCTACTTCACTCCATTCCGACAAGGATTGGGTTGAACGATTTCTTGACGCCATTTGATATTTTGCCTTCTTTCTTTTTTTTTTATAGTACCGTTTTCCAACGCAAGTTTTCTCTTCAGTGACCGAGATCTGTTTTTTGTCTCACTTCTGTGTCACTGTACGGAACAAGTGACATTTTAATAACCTTGAACAAAAAATGCCAAAATAACTGAACTGGAAACATTAAGTAAAAACTTTTGCACAAAACACTGGACGGGACACATTTATATCTTTGACTGTACACATACACTTCATAAGCCAATTAACAAATCATAATCACCTTTTGTTTCGAAAACAATAAACCACAATAGAAGCTTCTTATTATGTAGAAACATTTGTATCCACAGCCTTGAACGTTTCACCAAGCAAGGAAAGACCAATTCAATGATATGCAAGAGAACGCAAACAAAATGCTAACGCATTCCTAACTGTTCAGTTAATCGAGCTTCTCTTTATCCGTTTGTTCTTTTTCTTCTCTCTTTGGCCATCACAAACGTTTTACGGTCTTCCCGCCACTAATGCCCGCCACTCGCCTCTGTCCCGAGCGACATTCCACCAGTACGGACACCCTCCCCCGCAATGTCTCCCTGCACCAGGTCACGCCATTTCCTCTTTGGTCGACCAGGCGGGGAGTGCCTGCCAACTCTATCGCATGCCGATTGTACATCCGTTTGTTATTATTCGTAATTCTAATGCTACTGTAGCTTGCTATCTGCTATTGGTTTTTGAGGCGCTTACGTTATTTTCGCGGTCAAGAAAAATCATAGTGGCGCTTACGTTATAATTGAAAGTGCGATATCTTTGTAAATAAATATAATTACATTTTAATATTTGGCGTATAGATGTAAATGACATTGTAGAACATATCGGCATAAAAAAAATTTTTCGAAGAAATGGCGGTTACGTTATTGTCGCGGATAGGGCTCGATATA